>OOFJ01107923.1:0-10012 GCA_900323375.1 Benthosema glaciale
TTTTGTAGTTTCTGAATTATTTACCTTAAACGCCCAATGCATTCTCAATGGCAATAGCATAAACTTTGGCATGCTACTAATCCTATATACTTACACTTAGAAACCCCATTCATACCTATTTAGGTTAATCTTATGGTGGACATGTTTGCCTGAAAATGAATCTTTGAAAATGAATCTTAGTTTTAGAAATATAGTGCTTCCAAATTTGAGAAATGTATAATGGGGGTCAATGGCAGCTTTTGGCACGTCAAAAAAACACTTTCACCTAGAAACCCCATTCACACTTTTTATAATTCAGCTTACTGTGGACTCAGACACATGCTGGAACCTTTTACTTTGAAATGTTTTGTAGTTTCAGAGTTATTTAACTTTAACGCCCAATGCATTCTCAATGGGAATAGCACAAACTTTGGCATGCTACTAATCCTACATACTTACACCTAGAAACCCCATTCAGGCCTATTTAGGTTCATCTTACGGTAGACATGTTTGCCTGAAAATGAATCTTTGAAATGTTTTATAGTTTTAGAAATATAGTGCTTGCAAATTTGAGAAATTTATAATGGGGGTCAATGGCAGCTTTTGGCACGTCAAAAAATCACTTTCACCTAGAAATTCAGCTTACTGTGGAGACACATGCTGGAACTTTTTACTTTGAAATGTTTAGTAGTTTCTGATTTTGGCACGTAAAAAAAAACGAACTTTTTCACTAGTAGGCCTAATATTGGAAATAGAAATCAGATATCATTGTATTGGATGGAATATGGGTTAGCGGACAGGTCCGTGTTGATCACATGACTATAGAGATGTATACAGAGTTGCGTGATGTATGGATAAAATGTGTACAAGTAATATAAAGAAATGTTTTGCAAAAAACAGCATCATGGTGGCGCTATAACAAGCCATTGTGGAAATTTGAGGCAGAGGTGATCATCGCTGGCATCCAGGGAGTGTGTGTGCAGTTTGGCATCGACCAGGCCAACAACGGTGGCGGAGATTAACTGATAAAAGACGGACGGACACACGTACGGAGTGCAAAACATACTCTTCCCATGACTACGGCTGGTGGATATAAAAAGAGAGAAACAAAAGACCGGGATTTTGCAAGAGTATTTATTGTACAAAATATTCCCAATGTATAAAAGATAAAGGCTTTTGATTTAAGATACAAAACATGCAATCATCTTAATATGCTGTATGAAAAAACTTAAGAGGCACAATAATATGTCTCTAAAGATAGAGATAAAATGAGGAACCTCTTACACAAAAAACATTTTTGGCAGCGACACGTGGTATTGTGGAATGTTCATTGGAAGGACATATCCCTCAAGGCAAATTATGCCTTCCTTAATTCTTAATTGTTCTAAAATTGACTCATAAATTCATCACGCAACAGTCTGGTGCAATGTTTACATACAACGGTTGTCATAAACACATTCAATGGTTGGAATTCATATCTAATCACTACCAGTTACCATTCTTAAGAGGTCTGAGTCAAATGTATTGTTTCCAGGCAGACCCCCCTCAAACCTCACAGACTGCCACAGTCTCTTGGCTTGAAGAGAACAAAACGCCCTGACAACAAAATCACAACAGCATGTCAACATTTAAGAAGTACACACAAACACAAACTCTACTGAACCGAGAGCTGGACCGAGTGGACTCGTTTCCTTGCAAAAATGGGAAGCTCCCAGAAACATCTTCCCAGAACAGAGTTTTCCTGAGAGTCCTGGATTCCTGCATAATATTATAAGAGTTTAATTCCAAAAATAAAATTAAATATCCACCATTTGGATTATAATAAAATAAAATAACATAGTGATTTGCAGGGATATTACTGCACCCTGACAGTGTGGTGCATACTCTATTATAGATCTGTACAGTGACAGTCTACAGTATACTGAAAAGAGGGTACCACTCAGATGACTCAAAAGCTTTGAGGTTAAACCACTTTCAACCTGGCATCCCTATTTTGGGCATGTCATATTTTAAAAGATTTCAAGAAATAGCAGATCTAGAGAGATTGTAGATATGGCCTTTTTTCGCTGTGCAACACCGTCCGTCATACATCGAAATGGTAAATATGACCTATGTGGTTAATGAAGAATAACTCAAACAGACTGACCCTCTTTACAATATAGATTTAAAAAAGAAAATAAATACACCCACCAAAAAAATTACAGTTTTCAATTAAAGTCAAGTACCATAGGCGTCTTGCCTACCATGAGAATGATTTATTTTAAAAGACAGATACGCTTCACGTAAGAACAATATGGATATACGATGTCTCCCAAATAATATTTGCCGATACGTTATGTTACCAGACATCAATTATTCAGATACGCTTCAGGTAAGACCAATGTGGATATACCATGTCTCCCAAATATTATTTGCTGATACATTATGTTATCAGTTATTGTTCCTATAGAATGTTTATGGCTTTTTCTTTTTTAGAAATTGGGTGAACAGACACCCTTTGAAAATGTTTAGAAACGGCTACACAGCACCAATGCTTAAAATATTTTAACCACAGTGCAGATGGACAAAAGACACATTTGAACATAGACTGTAAAACAAGGCAACGATCATTTGAACCAGCAATCGTTACAAAAAGACAATGAAAGGCTAACATTGAGACCATGTAAATAGTCTTTACCCTGCTTAAACAATCGCATGATATAATGCCTGAGAGGATGTCTTTGTAATTGCAGGAACATTTTAGCTGCAAAAGTAGCTTGCTGATTCCAAGCTAATTGCTGTTAGCGATTGTTTTAAACATAAGTGTAAACTGACACTCTGCATTAGGCTTTCATGTGAGTCGGATGCCCAAAACCTGCTCCAACTCTTGTCTTTTCTGCTGCACCTGAAACAAAACAAGGACAAATGTAAGGTGTAACTCAAAAACCAACTAAGTGGAAAAAGCGGCACTCCAAAATAAAAGATGCAAGACCGAACGTCTTTATAATCTGCTCTGAAGAAGGCTGTTTGCCGAAACGTGTCAGCGTTCTCAATCTCAAATAAACATGCAAAACTGCATCTGAGCCAGTCTTGCATCTTTTATTTCGGAGTGCCGTTTTTCCACTTAGTTGGTTTATGAGTTAAGTTATTTTCAAAGCTGAGCACCCACTGCCTTAACCAACCTGCTTTTCTTTCTTTAAATGTTAAGGTGTAATATGCTTTATTCAATCAGGATAGCACTGCACCGTGAATGAAATCGAGAGCTCATCCACCATATTTTACCACATATTTTGCACTAGCTGTTGGGGTCGAACATGTGCCTTTTGGGTCATGTGATAATCCTCTGCCAAAGACCAAAGAGGCCACCCTGCTAACTCTTTGCAATGCATTACGACCTGCTAAGTGGGATAGTTTACCTTGGAGTAAACGTATCTGCCCACAGCCTCTGGTACCCAGGCAGCCTCGTAGAACCCGGCCCTCCTCTCCTCCTCTGGATTCCCTGCCACGTCCGTCATCAACTGGGAAAAAACAAATACAGCATATTATTGATACGTTACAACATTTGTACACGTGATGTCCAGGCAGTAGGCCACCCATCCCTGGCAGGGCTAACAGAATTGGACTCTCTCATCATATTCACACAGTAGTCTCCCATAAAACAGCATTAAATGACATTAAATGTTGCATCGTTGTCATAATTGTAGGGTAAGAAAACATGAGGAAAAAAAAACCGATATGGACTGTTTTTTTCCAACAATTCAAAATCATTACATAGTTGATCCTCCAGGGGGCTCTGTTTCATTCAACCAAGTTGCCAGTTCTGTTGCATAAAAATGCAACATGAGGAGACAGAGTGCATTATGGTTTGGTCCCAGGGTGCGGCCTGTACTGGAAAGCTGAGGTACGATTATGTTTAATCTAATGGAGACGACATTAGTAGAAGTTTCACTACTGTTTCCATGATGGTCCACTGCCGACAGACCTGTATAATTTAAGGGCTTTACATAGTCACTTTCTGTGCTTGCGTTGCTTATGTTTTTGTGAGTACACCTATGGTTTGAGGACTACTCTATTATTTAACCACGTACTTGAGTAAGGTCCCACGGGACTCTACACTAGCCTTTTCTTCTCTCTACACCAGTATAGCAGTGGGTACACCAAATCTTTGTGTGGAGAACATTAGCCAAAAACAGCAGATCTACAAGCTCTCAAAGCCTTCTGCTGTGAGGCATTGCAAGCTTGTAGATTGTCTATTTTTGATCTACAAGGTGCAGAGGGGAAAAAGCAGACCAATTACTGAGCCCTGCTTCATCTCTTTCAGCGAAGGGGTCCTTGACTCCTTGGTCTGAAAAGACTGCTGTTCTACACCAAATCTTTTCGTTGAATTTCTGCACCAGAATAGGGACGCAAAGTATCACATGCTTACATGGGCATGGACATAGCCTATTTGTGCACCTTGATATTCTCTTTCAAAAACATTGGGTCTGTATTGCAATCTTGTTGACAGGGAGGGACATTGTTGTCCATGTTGATTTTAAGATTATGATGAATACTTTTATGCTTTGACTCTACTTTCTAGCAGCACACATCAGGTTACCTTTGGTAGACTGGAAAACAGAATGAATTTTACCAATGAATGACACTGTAAATGTATGTGGACAGGCGAGTGATATGAGCAGTGGAATGACCTTCAGATCTCTGCTTTGGGACTTCAGCCAGTCAGTGATGAAGTCCTGGGGACTGTTACTGAAGCTCAGCATGAAGTCCCTCTGGGTCTTCAGTTGGTTGATGGATTCGATGGTCTCATGGATCTACAAGCACAGAACATGTCTGGTCAGAAGGCACTTACCACACCAAAGGGTCGAGACAGGACGAGACGGTTTTAGCGTTTGTCCCAGCGGTGTGATATGTCCTGTTGCATGTTAACCCAAGTGATTGAAGTGTTGAAGTGAGTCAACATGGCCCAAACCACACCAATGGGGTCGCCATGCATCTACTCGCAACCGTTTGGTTGCAAGGAGTTGCATGGCGACCCAGTGGTGTGGTTTGGGCTTTAGACAGAGGTAGAATCAACATAAAGGATCTAGTCTGCACAGTGTAACATTTTGAAATAGTCTTGATCCCTGCTTCAATAAAGTTTAACAGTATAATATGCCGTTTGTATTCTTTCTGTATATCAGAAAAATGTTTATTTTTATGTTAGACAGAGAGGAATTAAGATTCTCAGATAAAAAATAAATAAAAAAATAAACTCTGCTTATTAACTGGATAATCAATCGATAAGGTTATCAATTATCAATAAATTAGTTAATAAATCACTTGCATCCCTAAACAAAACACTAACATAGCACATATTAGCATTAATCAATTTGTTTATTGAAGCTGTACATTATTCTGTTCGCTGTTTTTCTGTGGCGACAAAGTAAAAAAATAACGCTTCAGAGGTAGAATGATTTGTTGACATACTGTACAAAAACCTCTTGATCACTTGATTAATCAAAACATTAATCCATAGAACAATCGCTACAAAGATAAGATAATATATAGTGGCAACTCATTAAAATCCCTGTCCAGTGTAGACCTTACAAGTTGGTCTGAATAGACCAGCCATACCTTCATCTCTAAAGCAGCGATCTCCTGCTGGTTGGTTGTAGAGGACAGGAAGCTGTTCATCTGGCTCTTCAGCGGGTCATCCACCTCCACATCAATGTCGTAGCATGCAGTCTTCTTCTGGTCTGTGGGGTCCACACTGCTTATGAAGACACATGGAGGCACACACACGTGAGGATTTCAGAAAATAACGGGTCCCCCTTAAAAATGAGATGCTGCTTCTCAAGGGGCTATTGCTTTAATAAAAATCTGAAATAAATCTAAAGGGGATTCTGATAAACCGACTCAAATCTGTGCTGTGTCGAGGGTGAATATGAAGAATATAGATTTGGAATGTGTGAGAAGATCAATTCAATTCAAATCAAATGAGCTTTACTGACATGAGAAAACATACTTTTACATTGCCAAAGTGTCAAAATACAATAAAAACTGTTGAAAATGGGGGAAGTATATACAGTTGGAGGGGTACAGTACACTATGTCACATTGCATCGTTATAGACATGTTATACAGGGACCAGGGTATAACGTTTTTTGAAACAAATAGCATATTGCATTTGTTTTGCAGTCTCTTTGGGACAAATAGCATAGATGTGATTAATAAAGGTAGCAGCTCTGTTTACATGTGCAGTAGGTCTACTTGGTGCAGATAGTGGTCCTTAGGGTGGTTCTATTCCAACCTTCTTTTGTCGCAACAGTTCACAAATCTTGCTGCTGTGTTTGCACATTGTTGTATTTCTCCCAGAAGGTATGGGAGATTTTTTTTGCCGTTGGTCATAGTTTCAAACTGGCTTTGGGTGTGTGTAATCCTTCTATTTCTTCTTTTCTTTTTTGCTCTGTCTTATTGTTTTGTTTTTTGTTTGTGTTTTTTGTTTCTTTCTCTCTTCTGTCTGTTAAGTTTATGTCCGTCCATCCGTCCCCCCCTGCTTGTACCGGTAGTTATATACAAAAAAATCTCCAGTCTGCTATATGTCTAAAGGATAGGCACAATAAACCAATGGCTTCAGCCTAAACCTTTTTGGTCATTCAAACAGTGTAACAGTATGATATGAATGCATGTAATGTTTAATCTATGACCAAAAATAAAACTAACTTAACTGAACTGAGAAGTATGTGTCTCTGCTGTCTTGTTATAGTGGAATTGCTGACACTTCATAAGGATTTGTAAGGATCTACAATGGAATGACCCATGATCCACTGTTAAAATGTGATTGGATACGGAAGCCCTCTCACAGCTGAGCCCAGTTCCAATCCCACCTGGAGCTCTTTACTGTAGTGTATGTCACCTCTCCTTGGGTCTCTCTGTTCACTGCCCTAATTGAATAAAGCATATATAATGCACCTCCACCCCTACCCAAAAACATGACTGGGAAAAGGTAGGTAGAATAAGCTTATTAGCTTCAGCCTATACATTAGTTATTGGTCATAACTATGTAATATAATGTATTATTGTTGTTGTTTTTATCCACATGGAGTGTATCGTTTACATGGTGGACTGATGACCAAAATACAAATTGTTAAGTGAATCATACATACAGAAATATTACATATATTATTATATACACCATTGTAATAATTATTTATATTAATTCATTTTCATTTTTCTAAATGGATAGTGATTTGTTTTTCGTTTAAACAGTTAACTGCTTAAACATCCCAACTCTATTGCAAATATTAACACAGCTGCGCGTGGTCAATTTTTATAGATGTTCCCTTTCCCTAAAGGATAAATGTTCAGAATACATGTAAGTGTGTGTCCGGTTTAAATTATCTCCCTTTCTTTTCATGCAAATAAGCTATGTTCAAGGGGCTTATGAATGAATGAGACTCTGACAATATACAAAACAAATGCACATGCACACATACCTAATAATGTGATTGATGATGATGGGGTCAGGGTGCTGCAGCAGGCCAGCCAATTTCATGGGGATCTCAGAGAACCTCATGCGAGGACAGCCAAAAATCTGCAGGACATTGTTAAAATAGAGCAAGCTGTGCACACTGTAGACTAGAGGACATAACACGTTTTCTACAAACAAACAAATAACATCTTGAGTAAAGGTAGCAGCAAAAGGCTTCAATCTTGTGTACACTCTTTATATAACATGTTATGATATAAATGGAAATCACATATGGGGATAGAGACGTAAATTCTGTCTAGGTTTCAGCCTAATCTGAGCCACTTTGACTTCATTATACACTTTTATAAAGAAAAAAATAGGAGGTACTTATTTGGCCTGCTACCGACAGCGTACACAAGATATGTGGGACTGGTCGGTCCAGCGGTTTGCAAGATTAACTTCACACAGACACATGGCTAGCCTCCTACAGCCATAAAAACATGTCCTCAACATACAGTATTTGCACTAGGAGAACTAACAGTGAGAAATGTAGTATTAGTTCAATGTTAAGAACCCATTGAATCTGGAAAGCATCTGTGTCATTTAACACTTTGGCAATTTAAAAATAGCAGATATACAAGCTCAACACTTTGTGTCGTGCTATGAGCTTGTAGATGTGATATTTTTGAAAAAATCGTGAGCATTTGTGCAAATCTTTGAATAAATATATATATTTTGCAAAGCAAACATTTTTAACTCAAATCTTTGCTTCTGGGGGGCTCTGGAACAAAATATTTTGAGATGGGGCCTGGGGGTCTTCGGCCAAATACATATTATTTTGTGGGTTCTTGGCATTTTAAAAAAAGCGTTTGAGCACACTGATATAGCAAGTTTTTTTTCTTCATTTTTTAGGATGGGCCCTCAGGTCTTAACGGCTTCCCCACCTGTCTGAAGTAGCGGTTGCAGTTGATGAACTCCTTCTCATGGCTGTCCTGCAGCTTGTTGTTCTTGATGTAGAGCCACAGGGCCTGCATGATGCTGGCCCTCGTCTGGGTGTGCACGCCCAGCAGCCGCGCCAGCCGCGGATCCAGTTTGTACTGAGGCGGCTGGCATTGTGGGGAGAGAGGAAGGGCCAAGGTTAATAATGGGAGAAAAGCGGTTAGGCAGAGTAGGACTGTGGGGGGAAAGGTAAAGGTGTGCTAGGTCGCTCAACAGGTGGAGCAATGCAGTAACTGCCAAGATAAGCGATCTGTTAGCAGTGCGTCGAGCTACAATCAAAAGTGTGTAGTTGTGCTGCTGTAAGGCATGTTGGATCGAAGGGTCTTCAAGATAGCAAAGCGTGATTCAATGAATGCCGACGTACTGTAAGCCTCTGCTGTACAAATTGACAGACTGAATTGTTCTGCAAGCACTACCAACACAGCACAAGCTGCTGATATCAACTCAGAGGTCTGTGGTCTAAAATTCCTTACATTGCAAAAGCACACTGATACACATTCAAAATGTTATGTGAAAGATAATAATGATAAGGAGTACATTTTGTGTGGCTTGTGTGTAGATGATCACATACCTGGTGGTCAAGCATGAGCAATAGCGTGCATTTAACATTCACGTCCCCGGGCCTTTTCACTTGGAAGCCATCCGTCTCCTGAGTGGTGGGCATTCTGTGCCACTGACAGAGTGAATTACATAGATGGGAAAGGTATAGTCAGCGTAGACCCAGAGTGGATAGATTTGCATTTTCCTTCATTTAATGAATGGAAACGATAGTGTAGCGAAGCATGAGAAAACACGGCAAGTTTATATTGGTTGGGTGCCAGCATTAGCAGATGGTGTACTTATCCCAGATCTGTTGAAATGACTGTACCCTGCTGGTGAGGTTTGAGTGCTTTTGTGGGTGAAATATCAACAATCAACATTGTAGTGCAGTAATCTTTGAGTCTGGTGAGATACATCCTCAGGTCATTACATGCTAAAGAGTCCAATATCCTCCTATTGGTTGAAAAAAGGTGGTATCCGAGAACTCAAAAGTATAAAAAAGGAGAGGGAGGCCCTGATGAAGACTCCTAGAGTCAAAACATGTTGGCTTTTTTGACTTTGTTTAATAATTAAGTACCTGAACTTTTATCAAGAATACAACAATATAAGTATGATTACAAAACAAGAATGATTCCAGCTGAACCTAGTGCTTTCAAATTATGGTTAGAGTACCAACAGTAACCATTAGGAAAGCTTTTCTTTGGTGTGCACCCATCAATAATAACTATTGCAACCCACCATTACAGATGCACATGTATGGTTGCAACTTGCATCAAATGGATGCCTTTAAAAGTAAGTCCTACCTCTACCAAGTGGTTGTCAGGTCCATAGAGGTCCTTGTCAAGCTCAATGACCAGGCTCTTGAAGAAAGACGAGAACTTCTTTTTCTGCTTGCCGGGCTAAGAGTAGAATTTGCAGGGAAGGAGGTGAAAGGACAGAGTTTTTTTTTAAATAAAATACTTGTTTCTGAGTTGCATTATGTTGTGTGTCCTTCCGTGCAGCTGCATTGTTTTGGCCGTGACCACATCTGGGGGTGGGGCTGTGGCGAATAAGCCAGAGATGTTGC
>OOFJ01107936.1:0-11691 GCA_900323375.1 Benthosema glaciale
CTGTCACAGCCGCCCCGGCGAGAGCACCCGGAGCGTTCTCGGGGTACACGCTGAGCTGGATGCGAGGTACCTGCAGTGCAGGTTGAGCGTGTCGCCCGATAATTCCCTCTCCGCCTGACCGTGTGTCTGCATCCCCCTCTCCCTGCCTCACCCAGAGCCCATGGTTTTTAGCAGTCTGTTCACGGGGACCCCTGTCTGACCTCGCCAATACGAATGTTGGAATGTCCTCGCCCATCTCCGACCAATCGGATTCCTCTTTCTCTGGAACTGACCCCAGCGGTTGTTCCTGCTGTCCACTTACGGCCGTTCCAAGATTATTACTGTCCATAATCTGCCCTGGAGGCAGAGCGACGGGCACAACACATTGACCGATGGAGAGATCTGACTTGTAATGGTGGTCAAAGCCTCCGTGTTGCATCGATGTTACCTAAGCAAGAGGCCATTGGGGAGAAATTGAATGATTTATAAAAATGGATTGGCCATAACCACTTAAGCGCTATATACCATACCATAACCACTTGACTGTATTATGAACAGGAAAAAGATCTACCAGCTCACAATAAGTGAAAAAAAAAGAAAGGTTTTCACCTATAATGGTGTGGGTGTGGGTGTGTGCGTGTGCGTGTGTAAATTAACATCCAAAACAGTTTGCCTTTCTTACTCTGCTCATATGTTTTGGTAAAAGCTCTTACTTTAAGCGTCTCCATTGTGGTGGAAGTTGGTTCTGTTGGTAGTGAAATGCATTGATTCAACGGGCCTCCTTCCATAGTCTGCAGAATAAAACAACAAGGCATGAAGGCAAGTTATGCGTTATGTCCTTTTTAGTATACAAGACATGAAATGAAATGTATTGTGGATCTCACCACGGAATTAAGTTTCTGCTCTGGGAGATTATTGGTGTGCGGTGTGGAGGAATGAATACCATGAAATCTATAGAGAGAGAGAGAGAGAGAGAGAGAGAGAGAGAGAGAGAGAGAGAGACATGATATTCTTTTACACAAAAAAGGCAGCAAACTCAAATGTTCTGTCAAAATGTGTACGGTATGTAGTTTTAAAAGCAAAACATTCTGACATCCTTTATGGACATCCAAGTAACAGACTTAATTATTCACACATCATTACAGCTATGTAGCTGTTTATCAGCATTTAATTAACCTCAAGCTGGGAGTTTTGAGAAAAATCATAAATGCTTTATTTTTAACCTTTGAAACTTTTCTGTGAGGCTGCTAAGCTCCTTTCGTGTCCTCTGAAGTTCTACCTCCAGGAGCTGGTGGCTGCTCAGAAACTCTTCACCCAAACATTCCATTTTCTCTGCTGTGTGGAGCAAGCCGTGGTGCAGAACTTCATTCTGCTCCTGCAGCGTCCTTTGAGCGCCAGCAAACAAAAACGCATAATTTTATGCTATGAAAACTAAATGCAATGACTGAGAATGTACAGTATGATCTCTATGGGTTTATGTTGAAGAGACACATACTAATATAGCAGTGGTTCTCAAAACTATTAATTCGTTTCAAGAACTCCTATAATTCTCAGGGTTACAGACCCGTAAAGGCTCATTCATAGTTTGAATTTTAATGACCAACCGCGACCACCGGAAACTACAACATGACGTCACATCACCTTCAAGCACCGCTGTTTCCAGCCCTGCTCTCTGTTTTTACTCACCACCGTTTTGGTGGTCATTAAAAATCTAACTCTGAATGAGTTAAGGATCCATTTAGAACCTGCCTGAACCCCACTTTGAAAAGCACCGCTGTACAGTACACACTGTTCTAAAAAGTGTCTCACTTTGAGTGAGTGTGGTGGCGTTTACGTTTCAAATTCAATAAATGAATCTCTATGAGAACAATGAATTTTCATTTTAAAATCTATGCTAAATACCAAAGTAATGTGAGAAATATCTATGAATAGTGAATACAGTATCATGTCTTGTATACTTTTTTCTCCATTAGAAAGGATAGATTTCTAACTAAACTTACATTACTTTGCAGCCATCCTGTGCCGTACCCTGTGTTGAAAATGAACAAATATTTATTTACAGTTTATTTTTTACTTTTAAGTGAGAATGGCAATTGATTTTTAAAGCTCCAACATACAGTAATCGACTGGGGAAACCAATAGACTATTGAATAGAGAAACGTGTGTGTGTGTGTGTGTGTGTGATCTATTGCTCTTACATAATGACGAGCATGCTTGATTACAAAGTCAATAGTAAACCAAATGAGTGGAACAATCTTACATAACTCAATCAAAAACATAACAAAATGACAGTGGTAGTAATTTGACAGTGGATGTACTGTACTGTACTGTGACATTGGACAAGTGGACATTGTTAGGCCTGTCACAATTAATGTATTAGATAATCGCCTAATCGCAATAAATTGAGATATTCGGTATTCGCATTCTTTTTTAATAATCGTCAGAATCGTTTCAATTGTTTTGGCCATGGTATAATATTTATTTCAATTATTGGTACTGCTTTGTCATATCTGACCCATGCCATTTTTGTTTACTAAAGGCAAGCAGAAAGTTCAATGGCAGTAAATCATATAAATGGCAATTATTTCTACTTGTAATCGTAATTGTATAATATTGTATCTTGTGAATCTCAAAAATCCTGAGCCAAACCAAACTTTTATATTATAAAAAATTACTCCTACTCGGGGCGTGGGAAACCCCATCCTAGTCTAAGGGGTAATTCAGACCACAGATTCTTCTCTACAACGTTCTAATGCTTACTAGTATTTAGGCTCCGTAATATGATGCTTTTGCATGCCAAGAATAGCAGATGTACAAACTCAGAGCACATCGTATCCGTGCCACGTTGTGAGCTTGTAGATCGGCTATATTTGGAATGTGATACCATCATACAGTATAAATCGGGCTTAATAGGGTTTTGTCTAGTCAGAACTAGGCATAACCACTTAAACCCTACTTAGTAAACTCGACATGAGTTGTCTCTGTATGTGCCTTCCCTCTATACTAAATTTATTTAGCGATGTGTTGTGAGCTTGTAGATCAGCTATGTTTGGCAAATGTATGCACCTGAGTCAGGATGCTACGGTTCAAGTGGTTAAGAGTAAAATGGCTGCTGAGTGAATACGTTAAATCAGTACTGTACCTCGTCCTGACTGCAGGGACTGCAAGTAGTTGTTGGGGAATCTGTCTTGCAGGAACGCCACTCAAGCTTCCCATCGAATGCTGGAGATGGGAATTGGCTATAATGGCTGTGGAAATGACCGTCTGATCGTTGGGGAGAGGAGGACTGGTGGCCGTGTTCAGAACCTGAGAGAGTCGAGGGGTGGCCATCTGACTGAGAGGTGCGATGCTGATGATGAGGCTCTCCACGGTGGAGCTGCAGCTGGGAGTCTGGATGAGCAGAGTGGTGATGGTGATGGACGTCTGACACGGCGGTGTTATGAGACTCACAATGGTTGTTCTGGAAATGTAAAGGACTGGGATGTGATTCAAGACTGTGACCGTGGTGATGAGTTGGGCTGTGGTGGTCTCCATGGTGATGGGTTGGGCTGTGGTGGTCTCCATGGTGATGGGTTGGGCTGTGGTGGTCTCCATGGTGATGGGTTGGGCTGTGGTGGTCTCCATGGTGATGGGTTGGGCTGTGGTGGTCTCCATGGTGATGGGTTGGGCTGTGGTGGTCTCCATGGTGGTGGGTTGGGCTGTGGTGGTCTCCATGGTGATGGGTTGGGCTGTGGTGGTCTCCATGGTGATGGGTTGGGCTGTGGTGGTCTTCTTGGGGATGGTGGTCTGAATGGGGATGGTGGTCTGAATGGGGATGGTGGTCTGAATGGGGATGGTGGTCTGAATGGGGATGGTGGTCTGAATGGGGATGGTGGTCTGAATGGGGATGGTGGTCTGAATGGGGATGGTGGTCTGAATGGGGATGGTGGTCTGCATGAGGATGGTGGTCTGAATGAGGATGGTGGTCTGAATGGGGATGGTGGTCTGAATGGGGATGGTGATCTCCATGGGGATGGTGGTCTGCATTGGGATGGTGGTAGTCTCCATGGGGATGGTAGGTGGGGCTGTGATCTCCGTGGCGATGATGAGAAGTTTGAAAGAGGTGCTCTGTAGTGTGATTTTGAATCTCATCACCATGGTGATGGTGATGGGATCGGCTACACTGATCTCCTTGTTGACAGCTAGTATTGAGGTGTTGTTTTTGGTGATGATGTTGTACACTATGAATGTGGTGGGGCGAGTCTCTCCTAGAGTGATGGTGCCTATGGCGGCGTTGCACGAGTTTGTCATCTTTATGAGCTTGACGACTAGAATGGGAATGTATGCTGGCATCAGTGCAACTGCTGGAGTCAATTGAGTCTGCACTGGCGGCCCGGTTCATCTGGGGTCTGGGCGTCTCCATTCTTCTGTCCATCTTAGGGGAGGCCTGGCCTGAACTGCTTGGTCTATGAGCGCCTGTAACACCAAGGGTGGTGAGCCTCTGTGGGCTGAGAACCTGCCGAGTAATCTCATTCAGAAATTCAGAGAACTTAAGTTTCTCCCTTACTAAGTCTTTCCTGGCTTCGTTCTTTCTCCTCAGAATTTTATCTTCATTGTCAGGTTCCTCTTCTTCATGGCTGATGAGGACCTCCATTGACTTAGCTTTGCGGACAGTTCCCTCTTTTCCTGTCACTGTACCTCTTGAAACCCTCTGCTTGTTCTTGCCGTTGCTCCTGACGTTGCCGAGGTGAGACGGTGAGACTCGCTCGCCTGTAGCTCTGGCAGGGATCTTCAAATGACCTTCATCGTCTACCAAGGGCGTGGTGTCATCCGCTTCATCAAAGATGTCAATGCATGACTGTGAATGCTGGGGCTTTTTTCTCTGTGGTTGTTTGCGAAAAGACTCAATGTAGCCGTCTGAAGACAGCAAACGGGAAGAGGATGAACTGCTGGAGGAAGATGAAGACGAGGAGGAGCCAGTTGAGGAGGTGGCTCTAACTGGAGTGTGGGAGAACCCATCAGCAATGTGTTTTTGTTGACAATTTTGGGTCTTGTCACGGTGATGGTGGAGGTCATGCTGGTGCTGGAAAGGACAATCCTCTGCTGCTGAATGGGTGCTATTGCAAGAAAGCAGAGTGAGTGTTATCTTATGGGTAATTAACATATAGGCTGATTTTGTAGTTCGTTTTCCAATTCAGGTTCAAAACAAGGGCAGATTAAAAACATCCCCCTTTAATTCTATTAATTAAAATGACTTGACACAAACTCCCATAATGTGGCTCCCCGCTATTTTATAATCAAGAATAATATTAAATACTGTAATTGAATGAACCTGTTATCACAATTAAACACAGCTAGGTGGGATGTATTAATTAGAAGCTTATTATTCATGTTCATACTTACCCATGCTCTTCGTTATCTTCTGAATGATGGTGGTAATTAGGATGATGATAATGACCTCTGTTCTGTTGGTGGGGAAGGGGATTCTTGCCCTGAGATCTTGGGCTATTCATCTTCCCACGTCCATGGGCCACCTCATGGTAGTCATCCTGATCAGGCTTGCTGCACACGTTGCCTCTGTTGTCCTTGTGAGGCAGTACAGGTGTAAAATACTTCTCCATAACCCTGGCGTTGTCTCTGACCAGAGGGTCCCAGAAACCGGGGCAACGGAGGAGCCTAGACAAACATATATCATTGCTGTCAGGTAGAAACCTTGTAGGCCTACTGCATGTCCAAAACGGTTACTTTTCAGGAAATGGAAAGAAGATAAGAGTTTTCGTCAGCTCTTGCATACAAACGGGAGAGCTATCATTTAGTCAAAAACTATTTTCTTTGGTTCAATATTTATAAAACCCACAGACACACATAACCACTTTCACTTACATTTTAAGTAACATAACAGTATGTTAAGTAACAGTAACACTATGCAAGCTTTTCCTGCTACATTCTTGTTATGTGAAGTAGGACATCATTTACAAAATATAATAAAAAGATTAAATATGGATACAGAAGGTTTTTGCTCAACAGCAACGATATTCTCTTCAGTGATTTTGTTTTTGCAGAATTGCTTCTGGTGTCTCAGTCTTTTGACATTCTTCTCATGACTCGGATGCAATATTCAGATTTTATATTAACGTGTCATATTAACGTTGTGTTTTATTAGCACAGAGAATCTAATTAATCACAAGTTAATTAAAATGAAGTATATCAGATAAATTAGTTTGACCTGAGATTAGTTCACTCCTAAATTTCAGTGCAGAAAACGGAAGAAATCTAAAACTTAATTGATCCCTGAGGGAAAAATGTGTTTCTTCCTGCAATCAGTAGAAGGATAAAGATAGTATTTGTAATATACTGCCACCCCATTAGGGGCCAGTAAATGATCTATGGCAAATACTAATTACAGTCCCATCTGTCAAAACACAGTCAAGTCAGCAACATCTGTTTCTATCAGCATCTAACTGTAACTATTAACTGTTGATTGTCAAAAGTATACATACCAGCAGTTGAAGTTGATAGCTGTGAACACAGATTTCAAGTATTATGCCAACACCAGTGCTGAACTCTGTCACAGAAGGCATAGGAATAACATCAGGCAAGGTGCTCGATGAGGTTTTGTACCAGGAGGAGATCAATGATGCCCTTCCTCTTCCTCTGTTGATCCTGTTTCAACTGGGATGCACATGCTAAACACATGCACACATCATCAATATGTACCCTGTGTTATTATATTGTGGCCACACAGCTGTTATATAAATATAGTGGTGGAAAGTAAGTACATTTACTCCAGTAGGCTACTATACTTTGAGGCTGGACGATTTTCTTTTTGATGATATATTTTTGGCTATTTTTGAAGAGCTTTGAATGTTTTTATTTTTATATTGTAGTATTGTTACTTTTAAAGAAGGAAAAAAAAACCTATTTTGACATTTACTGCAGCAGAATATCAACTTCTATTAATAACGACTACTTTGATTCAAAAGGCACACACCGTCAGTCACTATTACCCACTCACTATATTGTATATAATCTTGAATTTCTCCAATACCATCTGGAGCCATTTCCAATTTTGCAATTTTCTTCATCAATTATTCAACTCAACCAATATCTGTCAAAATTTGGTTATATCCCAGTGAACAGAGCCATGAAGCTGTTAGCTAAAACAGCTGACGGCTCAAATTTAAATATTACACACCAGATGCAGAATGCAGATGGTTTGGGGTTGGAAGTAGATCTGTGGGTAGAGTCTGAGAGTTAGAAGGTCACTGGTTTCGACCCTCAGCTCGCCCAGGCAACATGTAGAAGAACTTAACCCCTAACAGCTCTTCCCGTGCCCTCATCTGAATAGCCGTCTGCTGGGTGAAGCTGTAAAAGACACCACCCCCGGCCCCGACCAGAAAATTATCCCTTTCGTTTTCCGTTATTGACATGGCTGTCCCTATTGTGTCAGTGCAGTGATCAAACCAATAACTCACAAAAGTGATTACATTTGAACTCCACTGCATTCCAGTAGAATGACAAAGACAATTACACCCATGAAGAAGCATGCTTTAGAGGCCAATTAATAAACTCCGAGATTATATACAAATAAGACATTACAGATTTGTGACAAAGACATCTGTCTCTCAGCAATGCTGTAATCACCTATTGTCGTTGCCCACGGCAGCTTTCCCTGAATCAATGATAGGCCACAGCTCAGGCCAATTCATAATCAATTTCAACTGTGCACTGACACGACCGCCCAGGAGGAAAGATAATCGACAGTCCATTGAAGCAAAACACACCCGAATAGAGCATTCATAAAATAAATCGGCAGGGTTTGACAGCAAGGTTACTGGTTCAATTTGCCATGATACCAGTTGGGAATATTTGGGCTTCCCCTAGGAAGCAAGCACTGATGTGCTCTTGAGCAAAGCAATTAACTTTCAGAGTTACTTCGCTGGTCAGGAGCAGCTTGAAGAGTGTGATTATATTGGAGAGCTGCCAGGCATGAACGCAACTATATGACTGTGAGGCAAAGCATTGCTAAAGGTCACCCGTTCTGCCCACCATATTCTGTTTAAGGATTCCAAAACAAATACCACATTAGGTCTGCCGTCCTTCTGGGTTGCTGCAGCCGGACTGGATCAATCTGCAAAAATTGCAGATTATTTTTCTCAAGAGGCCTTTTGCCAAGCTGCCATTGTAAATAAACACGTGTTCTTTGCCACATTAAGAATATTAAAAAAATAAAAATATAAAGTCCATCTGTGATCAGTTAGGTTTCAGAGGTACAATAAACCTGGGGAACATAGGGATGACCTTCAGAAAACCCTGGTGGTGGTGGCGTCTAAACTGGTGAAATCCAGTACATGCCACTTCACTTTTATGGAATAACTTTACAAGCATGTCACAATTTGGTAATTAATACATTCATCAGCATGCACTCACCTGGTTTGTAAAGCCATTTTCAAATTGTGCCATTTCATTTTACTGCACCAAGCAGGTGGATCCTCTTTTCCAGCATCACTAATAACAGTGAAAACATTTAAATGTGTAGATTCTGTATTTAATTAACAGTTTGGGGGAGATATGAGGAAATATTACATACAGTATCATGTATGGGAACCGTAAGCAATGCACTGTATAGATTATAGAAGTTAGAATTTCCGAAGTAATGCAAACACGCAGTAAGAGTGTGTGATAAACTGATGATCCCTAAAAAATCCTGAAAAAATTGATAGAACGATACACAACTGACTGTTCAGCAGAAAGAACTGACATTACATTTGTTCAGTAAATCAGCAGTTTTTGAACATTGTTACAATAGATAAACCTCAGATAAATATATTTTTTGTTACTTAGAAAGTAATAATTATTTGACAGTCAGAAAATGCACCCACGTCACCAACATTTTCAATCCAACGACAGTTAGTCAGCCTTTGCAAAAATGAACACACAGAACAATTATTGCTTTCCGTGAAGTTATCTAGTCACAGACACAAATGAATTGTCCGACTTGCAGGCAGCACTGCTACGATCGTAATTGCCAATCTGCTAGGAGATTTCCTTCTGCTTGCTGTGCACAAGGGTCCCATGCAACCACCTATAGCCAGATTGGAATGGATGACCCCAGGCTCTGTCCATTCTAAGGTGCATCGTGTTCTCTGCTTGATTCAAGTTGGGGCGATGGCTCCCTCTGCTGGTCCCATCATGTAATAGAAAAGGTCCCATTTCAGCTGATTCTACACAGGCGAAGGCTGTGTAACACACGCACACGTGAAAAAGCAACAAAATGGTTATTCAGTTCTTCCCCACGCGGATATTGGGGTTCTGGAGTGGATCTAAATTGGGGTCAGAGTCAGACGAGGCACGTCCCAGTTTAGCCATGATGATGATGAGCGTAAAGAATCCAATGACTCCGACCAGAAGGAGCATGAAGATCCGTTGTTTCATCGTCAGAGAGGACCTCTTTCCTGTTCGGTTTCTGAAAAATGAAGACGAGACATGATGAGATGAAGCTCCAGTAGCCAATGAATAAGTTGATAGCAGAAGCAATTATGCACTTAAGTAGTAGTGCAAAGTTCAATGAAAACATGAAATCAAAACAGGAGGCAAAACATAAATTAAATAAAATAAATTAAAGGCTGCAAGTCTGCAACCATACTCCAAATGAGGTTGAAAATCTATTTAATAAAACAAAACTATTTCATACTCGGGTCTGAATTCGGAATCCTTGCCCTCTCAGTAGTCTGCCAAGCAACACTGTGGCTCGCTCTAGTCCAGCCACAGCAGCATTGTGTACTGGTGGTTTGACCACGGGTCCTTTGTTTACGGATCGACCTCCAACGTGATTTTATATCATTTGTCAGGAGATTTCAACCATTTCTGGCGACAGGCACAGTAGAAAAAAAATACTATCTCTCTCCATTAATTAATCACCATCTGGTTGTGTTTATAGCCACTCAGAGGGGGACTATTCTCAGCCAACCTTTCTTCACAAGTGCCCATATTGCGGAAATTAAACAATATAAATCAAAATGTATTAATTACATAAGGTCATCTCTGGCCTGGCCCCATCCTATATCTCAGACCCATTTCAGCCATACAGTATGACTACAGTATGTACGCTCCCACAATCCTGACAAAATAATGGAAATTTGGCTTTTGCATTCAGAGCGCCGAGTCTCTGGAATGCCCTCCCTGTGGAGATTAGTCCCACAGAGTCTGTTCCCCAGTTCAAATCCCTCCTGAAAACATTATTCCCCAAATGTTTTAACCTATTATGTCCTACTGCATTTGCCATGTTATGTTTTCTTTGCTCCATTCCGTGTGTTTTGATTCTCTATGAAGCACTTTGTAGCTTTATGAAAGGGGTGCTATATAAATAATAATACATATTATTATGCTAAACGAGGTGTTTGGCTAGTTAGAACATATTGGAGGTGCAAGAAGTGCCAAAAAGAACTTCACCTACAAGGTACTGCCTAAATATAAGAGACTGGATTACAGTAAGTAATGTTTTTTATTGTGAATGAATGCATGGGACCCGAATGGAAACAAGACTGCAAGGTCTTTCTTCGGTGTGGTCCTTTTGGACCAATGCTGTGCTTGACTGTACGGCTTGTACTGTTTGCATTTTATTGTCTAATAAAATTATCAATCAATGAAATTGTATGCGTTTTGTAAATGACTGTAACTGTTATTCATCATTTTGTTATTGGTGTGGAGAGAATTACAAAAGAATTACAAAAGATAATCACTCACTTCAGGATTTGAGCAAACCAGCTCAGAGTAGGCCTTCGTCGGTACTTGTCATCATCAAAGTCGATCTGTGTGACAGCGCTGTGACCGACGTCCCGAGTGTCATACACCTTTCTTGGAGATGCTGCTGTGAAAACATTGTTATAATTATTAAAATATTAATATTATTATTTTATTTTATATAAATATTTTATCAATAGCCTATTGATAAGATACATTTACCATCTTAATCTTATTTTATTTGATCACATTTTGCTGTTGTGTTTGACGCTAAGGAAAACTAAAAATAGGAAGAAATATATTCATTGGGACTTTACACTTTAGAGTTTAAACTGGGTAATGACTTCAAATATCTTAGCGTTGAATTAAAAACAGAAGTCGGATAACAGTAAACGAAACTAGATTTTAAAAGCAATTAGGTAAACAATAGACAGAACCAGTAAGACCAGAGGGCGAGAAGCGCATCCACCTCGTTGACGGTAGACTGCTGGGCGAGGGCTGGCGCTTTGGCATGGGGGTCAGATCAACATGGAATAAATTCTGTACTGGCCATATAAGGAGCATGTCTTGAGTGTACATGAGGTCAGAGTTTGATGAGGTCAGATCAACATATGGAATGTCAGAACAGGTCAGCTCCATACAGTATATGGAGATCTAAGAGTGGTAGCAGGGACATTCTCTTGAGTGAACGGGTTCACATGAGAGCCCAGGTAGGGCCTGGCAGGCCCTTCTAGAGTTTGAATGGACACACAGGTATAAGTCAAAAAGGAGACATCGGAGAAGAAGGATGGACGGGGAAGGATCAATATATAGAGTAGAATGTCAGAATAACTGACATATATCCATATATGGAGATCTAAGGGTTTGAGGTCAGATGTAGAGTTGCTGACATCAGGGATCTCCATATATGGGCTTAACTGTCACTGCAGGTCGCATTTACTATGACATCTATGATGATGTCACATGATGTCATGATGACCTGGGTACCTG
>OOFJ01107938.1:0-12107 GCA_900323375.1 Benthosema glaciale
ATACAGTATATTATTTTTATGCAAGGATAAATCCATTACAGATTAATCCAGCCATCATTAAACAGATACCCCCATAAGTATCATGAAGGCTGAAGCTGCACTGTGGTCAGTTCAAACAAGCCACAGTTTAGACAAAGACCATACAGTAGGTATAGCAAAGCCTAAGGCACTCTTCTCTCATCACTTTTTGTTGCAAATGAGACCAGTGCCCCCTGCTGTTATAAGCCTGTCTTGCACGTTGCCAAGAGTCTTGACCAGCTCCTTTAGACACACACCGCAGTTCCTTTTCTGTCAACCAAGAAAAATAGAGAAATTAGAGATCGAGTTAGAGGTTGCTGAGTTCAGCTGAGATGGAGCAAAAAAGAAAAAGAAAAAAAAAGATTATTGAGTGAGCTATGGAGACCAGTGGAGGTCTGGGTGAAGGCCAGCAGCAGTTAAACTGGCATGCACTGGCTGGCATGAGTTACTGCTTTCATCCACCTTCTCCTCCCACCCCCACTCACACAAACGCGCACATACACCGAGTGCTTGGCAGGTCAGTCTGACCCGGTCTGGGCCAGTCAGTCAAGGGCCTGCTGCTATCAGAGAAGGCTGCTATGAAAGGCCTCTATATATAGAAGGCATGGCAGCGTTTCAACTCACTAGCCTACTGTGAGGCTGTCTCCCCTATTAACATGTCACTACAGCCCAGTGAGAACTTCGAGACACAGCCAGAGCACATGAGAACTCCAGAGTTCGTGTAGGGATAGCGATTGTGGCGAGCAGGGCTGCTCCCATCAGCATTTTTGGGGCCCGATACTCATCATCACAAAATGAATACATGAGAAGGAGAAAATGTTTACTCCAGTCCTTATTACTGGTGGCCTCTTCTAAGAATAGTCTTAACCGTATTATGTACCCCTATGATGACACCATCTTTGCATAGGACGTGTGGCTTGATTAAATTGGCCCGTATTAAACATTCATTAAACAATCAATAGGCCCTCCAAATATTATTCAGTAAATTCATTTTATCAGACAAATGCCAAGTGATACATTTTAAATTTGGTAACCTGTCTTTTAAAACAAAACAAAAAAATCATAAAAGGTCTTTTATTTTCTAATTTGGCCAATCACAGATTCAGTCATTTGGAGTGAAAACCTGTATCAGTGGCCGATAAACCGAAGTATCCCTAGCGTGTAGAGGTTTATAACTTTTGTGTAAATTGCTGGTCAACATAAAGTTTACCTTTTTATTTATTTATTTTTAAATATGAACACTAAACGTTTCCAACTGTCCCTGTCTCTCCTTCTCTCTCGCTGTCCTCAACTCAGGTTGGGGAGAACTGCCCAATGTTCAGCAGCCCAAGCCTGAGCCTGCCTGGGGAGAGCCAGCAGCTCCATCGTCTGCAGTGGACAATGGCACGTCGGCATGGGGAAAGCCCACCGGGGGCGTAGGAACATGGGCGGGAGATGGAGGCCACGGGGGCCACGGGGGCCACGAGCCCTCTGGACCCTACGGCAGAGCCAACGGGCCCCCAGGTCCAGCACCTTGCAAGCCAGGTAACACTCCCACAGATTAGATGTGTTGAGGTTCAGTGATGGAAGAAGGCAACAATATATATATATTTTAGGGGAATGTTTACACATTACATCAAAGGTGATCAACATTACTTGGCAAAGACACACACCCAAAGACACACCCAATCAGTATTTGTTTCAAGTAGACGTGTTTCTTAACAATCTACACAGGTAGTTTCTTCGGAATTGTTTCCATCTGTGTTGGTTTTGAAAGTGCATGTTTGTGTGGCGGGAGATGTTGCAGAGATTAAAGCAATTCCATGCATCAGTGGGTCTTTGTTATTGGTGCATGGTGCTGTTATTTGGAAAAGGTTATGTAGGAAGGCACAGAGAGAATGGGGCATGACAAAGACAATGGGGCATGACAAATGGCAACAGTGGCACCAAGTGGTCAGTTTGAGAATTACATCCTACTCACCAGACGCTTCCATCTTCCTAGCGTTAACCTTATATTTGCACATTCTGTCACTTTGGCTCCTTTTAATGGTTTTGCTCCCCCACTCTCCCAGGCCCCAAACTTATGCAAGATGGCTGGGGAGGTGGAGGGGAGGAGATGGGCATGTCAAGCGGCCAATGGGAGTCTGAGGATGGGGACATGTGGAACAGCCCCACCTCCCAGGAGAGCAGCTCCTCCGGCTGTAACTCCTGGAGCAACGGACCCAAGAAGGGTCCAAGCAAGGTCAGAGAACACTTACAGGTATACCATATTTATGCTACCATATTTATGCTGCAGAACTCTTAACACCTGTAAAAAAAAATAGATAATGCAATGCATAACTTTGTTGAAAACATGTGTGTTCACACAGGTTCAGGGGAAACTAAGCAACAAGGCAGATGAGGCCTGGGTCATGAATCGTCTCATCAAACAGCTCACTGACATGGGATTTCCAGTAAGTTATAATTTTATTCATTGATTACTTTATTAGCAGTTCGCGCAAAACAAGGCACAGGAAAAAGTACAGTTCAATACAAGGTCTTTACAAGAGGATTTTAAACCCAAGAAAGCCTATGGCTTTGTTCCATTGGGGTCCTTTTGTACTCAATTCATCAAAACATTTAATGACGAACAAATATACAATGCTATGCAAGAACTTCAGACAAATGCCTCTCCTTACTGAGTGTGGAGTGAAACTGAAATGTTGCACATATCTATTACAGTTGCTCTCCCACTCCTTTAGACACTGAGGCATTTTTTTTTCTGTGTGATTAATAAGCCTGATTCATGTTTTCCAAACTGTTGTTTGTGTCAGGAGTACATTTTACATAGAACGCAAATTACGTGGTGATAACGCACACTGAACACCGAAACTCTTACAACTGAAACGGAATACATTTTTGCTTTAAAAAAGAAAGTGTAAAGTGCACAAGCATAAAAGTCAAGTGGCAATTTCCCCAAAACAAGCGTGTTGGAAGTGAGCTTGACAGTCCCACGTTGTCCATGTGTTCACAGAGGGACCCTGCTGAGGAGGCTCTGAAGAGCAACAACATGAATCTGGACCAGGCCATGAGTAAGTTTCTACCTGTCTGTGCACATAGGAACATAGGAAGCTGTTCGTTTTCAGGAAAAATATGGAAAGAATAACCTGTGTTCCCAATGGATCCAATGTACCGGTAGTTATTATTTAGTCAAAAAATCTTGTTAATACTTTTCATTGATTCCATGTTTATAAAAATGCACAGACAAACAATGCATCGACACATATTGTGTGCTTGACCTTCTATTTTTACAATGATGAATGCTGAACATCTTAATACATTTATGAACGTGTTTGCCATGACATGATGCCCCTCATAGGGCCAGGTTGAAAGTAGTAAAGGATAAAGGATGGAGGTATGTTTAATGTTTCTGTAGATTCTAGTGCGTCAATGGCTGCTCCTCCCTCCTTTCACCTCCTCCCAGGCGCCCTGTTGGAGAAGAAGACCGAGCTGGACAAGCGGGGAATGGGCATGTCCGACTACAGCAACGGCCTGAACAAACCCATGGTGTGTCGGCCCTCCGCCCACTCCAAAGACGCCTCCGACCGCAACCCCTTCCTCGACAAGGTATGAGCCTAAACCCAGCTTCCTTTGGTGTGGTGACCAGGTGGCACCTGAGCCCTAAACTGACCAGTGATTCCCAACCTTAAGTTTTTTTTATTTTATTATCACTCATTTTCAAGTTTATAATTTTTGTCAAATTATTATGCTTCTATATTGCCATTTTATAGTACCATTAAACCTGGTTGGGGGTCTACTTGCAATAACATAACGGGAATCACCACGTCACACGGGTGGCACTTTGGCAATGGCTCATAGAATCTGGAATCGGAAAGGTTCCTGGTTAAATCACAGCTCTACCTTCAGTTGTGTCTGAAGTGTTCTTGAGCAAACCAACCTGCTCGGGACCAGCAGCAGGTTGGTACATCAGCCATCATGCCAAGAAGGACAGTCGAGAAAATGGAACACAGACGAAATTTAACTGGGTCTGGGAATCAAAAGGTCAATAATTCGCCTCCCGGCCGGCCTCTATGTGTCGGAGTAACACTTAACCCCAAACTGCTCCCTGGGGGACGTATTAATGTCAGCCCTGGCTCCTAATAGTTAGGATGGGTAAATGCAGAGGACACATTCTACGTGTGTGCCAATGTACTGTAGCGCAATCTTGTCCCTATAAAAAATGACCACAATGTCCCTCTTTCTTTTGTCCCCAATTTGTCTTCTGCCCTCTCTCTCTCTCTCTCTCTCTCTCTCTCTCTCTCTCTCTCTCTCATTCTGCCTCTGCCTTGCTACTCACCCCACTTTCCTCCTTTCCGCTCCACCAACCTCTCTTTTCGCCCTCCAAACCCATCTGTCTCTCTGCACCAGGATGGGGGCATGTCAGATGACGCCTCCCCCTCACCATTTCTGCCTTCCCCCAGCCTGAAGCTCCCCCTAGCCAACAACGGTCTGCCTGGGCAGGGAATGGGACAGGGCAACCCGGGGCTGGCCATGCAAAACTTGAACAACAGACAGGTGACTCACGCAGGACACGTAACCTAGCCCTACACTTGTTTTTAAAGCAGAAAACATGCTTTTCTGTCAGGGTTTGTTTCCATCAAGGTACACAGCTTTTGACTCCAACAAAGTCAACTCCTCTGGGTTATGTATTATTTTCGTATTATAACAATGTTACTGTGCAATTCACAGTAGTGTTCTTTATGTCACTGATTAGATTCACTGAAATGGTTCAAATACCACACATTTACTGTAATAGTTGGCGGCGCTGGTGCAGAGGCCGGCTTGACAACTTGAATGCGATATTGCATAATAGATGTTACAAAACATCCCATGGCCAGCTCATAGTACATTATGTACACTACATCGTGTACATCTACTGTAGACATTGAACGATGTACAGCTGTGAGCGTGGCGCTTTGAATGCTGAACACGTATTCAGTGAACGCAACAACAGACCAACTGAATGAGTCCACCCACTCTTTCTGACTCACACACATCCACATCCCTTTTTTCTGCTGTTGCTCGCTCAAGTGTTCTTTTTATGCCGCGGACGACCTTGCCTGAAGTGA
The DNA here is from genome assembly GCA_900323375.1 of Benthosema glaciale. NCBI lineage: Eukaryota > Metazoa > Chordata > Actinopteri > Myctophiformes > Myctophidae > Benthosema > Benthosema glaciale. The sequence goes on from OOFJ01107938.1 coordinate 5,106, forward strand.
CAATTGAAACTGGATAGTTGAGTCTTATCAAATGTCGTCCCGAGAGGCCACCTCGGCCCAGAAAACTCACAGTGTGTCCTTGGAGCCCAAACAAAGGCCCTGGTATTACAGCGACTGAATAGAAGTACCTCTATCCCTCGGCGGAGAATAGGACACTCGCAATAACCCCCCCACGCCATTTAGGACGGGGACAAAAAGCACAATGATAAGTTCTAAATGAATCTTAACTTGCTGTGCTTGCTGAATGCTCCTCAACGCTTGCCTTTCTTGCATGAAAAGGTCTCATAAGGTTGGGTCCGTCTGATAAATGACGTTAGACCTTGTTGGATGTTTTTTGAGTATTTTTTTATTGCTATTTACTGTTGTGAAATGACAGGAATGAGTGACATTGATCTGAACTACAATGAGTGTTTTTTGTGTGTGTTTTACCTTATTTTTTATTGAGTGGGACAGGGTACATTGTTGTGAACTAAATATTAAAATAATTGACAGCAGGTCGCTTATGTGTCGACCTCACACCTTGCTGTATGCAATGTATTGCAGTGTGCCTCACATAATAACGTGTAAATTTAGGCTTAAGGGGGAACTTTAGTGGTGTTTAACGAGAATCATATAGTTCTTATACAGGCCATTCTTTGTGTTGAGAGCCCGTGGCAAGAAACACTGCCAGCCTATGTAAAGCGACACGTTTTGACGACTTTAACGCAAGCTGGCTGTGATTTTCCAGCGCAAGCTCTCAGCAACATGAACGCACTGGGAAGCATACATCAAATCTTCACCTGTCCTCAAAGCAGAACGATAGGATTTATGTAAAAACTCTTTCAATGACAAGAGTAAATGATTATTTAATTCACCCAGTGGCAGCAATTTTCCGTTTGTCCTTGCCTTTTAAGTAGTCACAGATTATTTATGACCCTACGATCAAACGGCGGTGCCATTCCTTTGTTATTCTCCATTGAAAATCCCATAATGGTGTGCACCAAGAATAGGAATGATACAGAGCGAAGATAATTGCATGAGAAAAAACTCCTATAGAATGGGAGTGGATGCAAGCTGTTTTTCAGTGAACATGTAATTTACTTGTTCCTGGTTACAAGAACAGTCCACCGGTCCAGCGGTGACTCACATGTTGTACAAGGGCGCCACCTAGAGTTGCCTTTAGTTGCATTAGATCCCATAGCAGGAGGGGATGGGATGGTCAGCTGATTCGCTGAGACCCACCCAGTCCCACCACGCTGTGGAGACTCCAGCGCCTAAACCCCAAACTTCACAAAAACTATACCTAACCTTAACCTTGACCCGGCCTAATCTCACAGAAAATGCCTAAGCCTAACCTGTGTGTGTGTGTGTGTGTGTGTGCGTGCGTGTGTGTGTGCGTGGTGTAGATGCAGAGTGGAATGTTTGGCAGTAGCGGGGCAGCACAAGCCCGGGCCATGCAGCAGCAGCCTCCTCAGCCATCAGTGCCACCTCTCAGCTCCCAGCCTAGTCTACGCTCTCAAGTGCCTCAGTTTCTCTCCCCTCAGGTAGATAGATACCTAGATTTCCCTACCAGCAGTTCAGTTATTTAGTATCTAGAGTTCTAGACTATGTGTTGTGAGCTTGTAGATGTGCTAAATTTCCTGAGTATAAATTAAGCATTACTGATGGACTGTCCTCTCCATGTTTGCCACCCCTCTAGGTTCAAGCACAGCTCTTGCAGTTTGCAGCAAAAAACATTGGTCTGAACCCTGCACTTTTAACCTCACCAATAAACCCTCAACAAATGACCCTGTTGTACCAACTTCAGCAGCTGCAAATGGTACGTCGGAGGCCCGCTGTTCACTCTCACTCTCAGTATCAGAACATTTACTTTTGAGCCTAAATCATAGTTTGGCGGCACAGCTCAAGGCATTGAGCAGAACTAAGGTTCCTGATTTAATTTTGAATGCCCCTGCCCTTAATCCAAGCTGAAAATTAAATCAACCTTCACGGAGACGCATAATGTGGGATTTAGTTTTTAGATATAAATGATGAGATACAACACAAGTGTATTTAGACAAACATCGAAACGGTACATTTTATCAAACCTTGATTTATTAGCTGGAAACGTGTACTGATGCAATAATACAATGAATCATCTTTTGTCTTCTCAGGCGTACCAGCGTTTACAAATCCAACAACAGATGATGCAGGCTCAGCGCAATGTTTCCGGTCCCATCAGACAACAAGAGCAGCAAGTGAGTGCATTCTGTCACGCTAGCGAGGAAACTCTCTCTCTCACACACACACGCACGCACGCACGCACGCACACAATCTTAATGGTAGTACAGTTTTAGAGACCGTAGATTATACATAGGCTGGGGCCCACCTTCTATTCCCTTAATGTGGCCCTCAGGTTAATATCAGAATACTGATATATTATTGATTTTAAGCTGTTACAATTCCAAACATACAAACATGACCCACTTTAATTACTTCAGTCTATAGTATTACAGTGTTATTGTCTTTTTTTTATGTCCAATGAATTTATATTTAATTCATACTACTAAATGCTTTTGAAATTAATTAAAAAGTATTTTTTTTCAGGATTCCAATAAAAAAATAGAAACAAATCGGTAGCACTTTACAATAACGACCTGTTATAAAGCATTTCAGGATTTAAATTCAAATATAGCAACAATAGCTGATCTACGATTTCAAAACGCGTCGCACTGCAACGCATTTGAGCTTGTAGATAGCCTATTTTTGCTACGACAGTAATATGCAATATGGCCTTCTGGAGTGAGTGTGGTAATACAAAGTTGCCCACCCCTGCCGTAGATTACAACAAAACAAAACAACACATACCTCACACATGTGACATGCATTGCTAAAGTGATGTTGCACATGATATGCTTGCGTGCAAAATACCATATAGGAACTTGTGGTTCTTTTGGGAATTGACAAACTCTCTTCTCCTTTTTTATGAATTTGCAGTGCACACACTACATTTAGCAGTAAGCAAGAACAACACATGGTAATACATCAAATACAAAGAAATAGTCATCAAGGATTATAAGCAAGCTAATAACCTAATAACCGTCTAACAGTAGAATATCTGTACAATGAAACTATGAGTATACACTATAGAGTGCTATGTCTACATAACATGCTATCTAATGCTATCTATTCATTACACTATTAGTGTGTGACCGACGAGTCGCCACCCAGGGCAAGGAAGGACACGACACAGGGCAGCTTTCTTATGTTTGTAGCTTTATCCCCCAAGTCCTATGAGGGAATAACAATTTGAAATCACAATATTACTTTACACACTGACTCAGGACAGGTGTGACTGCTTAAATCTCACATAGTGTTTTAGTGATTTCACTCTATAGTGAGGTCTCTGCTGTCTTAATTTTGTGAAGCGAGTATTTGGCACCTGCGACGCTGCGCTTTGCTTCGAAATGAACGAAAACCCTCTGAATCCACCATGTTCCCCTGCCGACACCACGCCCCCCCACTGACGCCGGGCCCGCCTGTTTTCCTCCAGGTCGCACGTACAATCACCAACATGCAGCAGCAGATCCAGCAGCACCAACGGCAGCTGTACCAGGCGCTGCTGATGAAGCAACAGCAGCAGCCTCCCTCTCACTCCTCGTCCTCCTCATCCTCCTCCGGCCTGCACCCCCCTGGTGGCCCTGCCGGCGGCCCCGGTAAATCAGCCCTGGACCCTTTCCCAGGCCCACATCAGGCCCCGGGCCTCTCCGACACACTGCACACCAAAGAGCCGCCATCTTCGCCCCACAACAGCTACAGCACCTATCCTCTCTGTGAGTCTGCGATCGATGGATGGGAAAACGGCATGGAGATAAAACCCACATTCAAATTAGTTTTTTTCTTATTCCCCAGCCATCAGACCTCTGTTCTGTAGTAATAGAAAACATAAAGACCTGATTGGTCATGCCGGTAGATGACCGTATATAGTGCGTCAACTGCATAATCACAAGACCTGTGTTGCATGTTGTTCCTCCTCTACTCTCAGCATGAACTCTCTCTCGACACTGTCCCATCCATACAAAGCAGAACAACTGCCTAAAAGTTATCTTAAAACACTTGAACCCCAGCATCCCTATTCTGGGGGGGATGTTTGACAAAAATAGCCGATCTACAAGCTCAAACGCGCCACAACACAATGTGTTGTGAGCTTACAGTGGATATGCTATTTTTGGCAAAGAGATTTGGTGTAGAGTGAAAAAGGTGTACCGGTGAGTACAGTTAACACATTGACTGCGGAGATTTGAAATCGTGAAATAACTTTTTTAAATTCCAATAATTTGTAATTGTGTACAAAAATATTCCACAGTCAGTTTTTCCGTTCACGTGATCCAAATGCGCAACGTGTCCTCCTGTATCTGCTGGAAACCATGTATCTCTTAAAAGTGATCAAAAAACAGCGAAATAAACAATGAAAACAAAAGGCGGAATGTCGCGATCCGAAGGGAAAGATCTCTTCTTCAATTAAGTCGAGAATGTCGTGATCCGCAGTCAAGCTGTGGGTAACACCCAACTGTGTTCTCTCTCCCCTACAGCTGGACTGAATCCAAACATGAATGTAAACATGATGGAGGTGGGAGGTATGTCCATGAAGGATCCCCCGCAGCCCCAGTCCCGTCTGTCTCAGTGGACACACCCCAACTCCATGGACAACCTCTCTGGAAACTCCTCACACATGGAGAACAACCTCAATAAGCATGGTAAGCGACGCACAGGATAACAAGAAAACGCTTGTGCACACTGAGGGCTCGAGGCGAGCACAACGTTTTTTCTTCAGACAAAAGCAATGCACAGTGCATAGCTTTGGAATATTCTACCCATCATATGTCTTTGCTATACAGTATTTGAAATGATTTGTAGTTGAGAGTAGTTCAACCAAAACATGACTTACTTTTGATCAGTTGCACACCCCATGAAGCCTTGAATTCTTGGGTTTTTTATGTATTTATTTTTTCTCACATTCCTGAGCCAATAATTTGATGTCTTCAGTTTAGGCATAAAAAGGAATTCCAAGCCTTAGTGGTGTTTGTAATTGATAGGAAATAAGTCATAACTACTCCTTCAACCACTTAAACCCTATATCCTTAGTTAATCATGGTGCCACAATGGTCCGTACCTTTTTCCCCTCTACACCAAATCTCTTCGCCGAAAATAGCTTGTAGATCAGCTATATTAAATGCCCAGAATATGGATGCTGTGTGTTTAAAAAAAAGTCTCTTCTCTTCCTGGTTCTCTCAGGTGCCATATCTGCTGCCTCTAATATGCCCCCCAACAGAAAGCCCCCCCAGCTGGAGGACTCTTACAGTCCCTACAATCTGATGTCTAGCTCGGAGTCCCCCAGCAGTCCCCTGGTGCCCCCAGACAGCTGGGACCAAGGCAAGAGTCCCAACGAGAAGATCTCTAATGGGACCAACATCAACTGGCCCCCAGGTGAGGACAGTGTGCATGGAAGAGTGGTAGTTTTTTCTTTTGTAACGTACCATTTTATTTCCTAGTAGAAGATCCAATACACATAAGGACAATTACATGAAAAGCACATACATACACAGAAAATAAAAATAAATAGATGTAAAGTAAAGACAAACTTTCTCATTTCTAGTGACATAGTGTAGGACCTCCAACTTGACCTCTTAAGGGTTTAACCCTTTTCATAATCCTGAAAGGCTCCTCAGTTCCTCAGAAGAATCATGAATACAAAACTAATGTTGAAAAGACATGTGTTTAGGAGTTTATTAGAAAGAAATGCACAGCATATGATAAATAAGTACAAGTTTGCTTGAGATTATGTTATGTAACTAAAGTGTTATATACCCTAATATGACATTTTAGTCACTGGTAATGAAAGAATTGTGTTAAATGTCACTCTTTTTGCTCTTTCGTAATTGAATAACCTGCTGGTCTTTTCCTTTTCTCAACCCAGAATTCTGCCCAGGTGTTCCATGGAAAGGCCTTCAGAATATCGACCCTGAGAATGATCCCAACATGACCCCTGGCAGTGTCCCCAGCGGGCCCACCATCAACACCAACATCCACGATGTCAACCGATACCTACTGAGGGACAGGAGTGGAGGTACGAACATTTGGTCAAAGAAATCACAGCCACAAATATTCAGTCTTAAGAAATCTACAAATGTCCGTCCCCTTATGACCTACATGAGGTCTTTTGGTCGAAAACCAAACCATTTAGAGTCAACACCACTAGTGTTTGACAACCTGCATCACAAACTTCTATTCCGCCGATGAGGTGGTTGTTTTTTTTCCTTTATGACTTGGGTCACCACACTTGATACCAGCTCCATTAGAGCTATTCTGACCCGACTATAGTTCGTTTTCCCACTTAAATGAAATAGAGGTCCATGGCCTAATGAAAGAAAATGGGGAGGTCATGACATGTTTGATAACCCCTGTTGTAGCTCTTTAAGTCTGTCCCACTCTGACGGAGACAGCTCGGACACAGATTCCTCCCTGTTGACCTCTGCACGTCCCTGGGGTCACAAAATGTTTATAGGGAATGAAGGATAGATGATTTTACTAGCTAGTACAATATTACTCAGGGTTTCAGCCCCGATCACAGCCCCATTGACTTCCATTATAAAAAATACGTTTTGCACAGTATAAGCGATATGTGGAACAACATTTTGTCTGTACTTCTGTGGCCTGCTGGCAGTGTGCATACGACGTTTGGAGCTGATCGGACCAGTAGTTTGTGACCATTAACCTTTTTAGACCTGAAAACGATGCTAAAAATGTCTTCTAAATACTGAAAGTTTTCTGAAAAACCCTTATTTCTATGTTAGTACTTCTGCTACTGCTAGCGTCCGTATTGTAACCATTAAGGAAGGAAGTTCTATGTGACAGACTTTAGTGTAAGTCAGGGGTTCTCAAAGTTTTTGGCTGGGGACCCCTGGAAATGCTTTGGCCATGTCTCGGGACCCCCACCCGCCCCCCTCACCACCTCCAATACAAATTGACCGCTACAATAACCTG
>OOFJ01107947.1:0-10429 GCA_900323375.1 Benthosema glaciale
GCATGATGTTGCTCCGACTTGCTTGTTCATTCACACCTTTCCCAGGCTTTCACAGGCGTCCATTTACGTGAGGCGTTAGGTGACCCTCCCATAGACATGCAAATACAACGGCAAATTCAAGGAGAGCTATTAATTGTACCCCCCACCCCCCCCGCCGCCGAAGGCAGGGGGAGGCGGGGCGAGGGGGGATTTACATTTTAGCCTGGCCAACTTGTAATTCCTGCATACGCTACTGATTCAGATTGTGAAGCTGAACCGTCGTCTGCAGCTGCTGGAGGAGGAGAACAAAGAGCGCTCCAAGCGAGAGGTGATGCTGTACTCCGCTACGGTGGCCTTCTGGCTCGTCAACACCTGGATCTGGTTCCGTCGCTAACGTGGACCAAGGCTGAGTTTCCCCCCCCCCAAAACATTGATACTCTCATTTATTACGTTGTTCAGCTTTAAAATGTTCACACAGGCTGAAAAGAGCTGAACTCCATGATGTGCTGCTTGTCGTCGTCCGTCGTCTTGGTGAATAGAAACAGGATTTGCAACTGAATAAACGGTTTGTAGTTCCAAGAGAGCTAGGAGGAAAGAAAAAAAAATCATTTTACACATTTCAGGGGAATGAGGAATTGTTTAACCACTTTCAACCTACTAAAATGGTCAAAACATTTCAAAAATACTCACAAAATGTTAGGAGTCCGGGTTGTGAGCTTGTGGATCAGCTATTTTCATTGTAGGATGAAGTACATGGGCTTAAGTGGTTAAGCAACACTGTGTTGGTGCAGTTGTGGAATCCAAACCAGATGTTCAATCACAGGCCCCCTTTACACTCGGCATTAAAGTGACATTCCAACGCGTTATGTAAAGAATATCGTTAATAGTCAAAACAGCTATTTGCGTCCTGCAATAAGTTACTTGCCAGTGTGAATGTGTTTGAATTTGAAAACTAAAACCGTTGATTTCCTTTTCTGTCCCTGCCTCACTCTATTAATGTATTAAACCTCAAAACTACTGACCACTTCATTCGGATTATATTGTATGTTCTAAGCTCCACGATGCCATTGAGGCTGTCCAGCCATATTTGAAGTCCTCAACACCCTTTAGCACTGTCTTTTGCGGGCAGGCATCAGACCTCTGGGGGCCACAGCAACTCCAAGGTTTCTGTACCAGTCCTCAGTCCCTCCTAGTATGTAGATCTTTAGAGATGTGCCACAGCCACGCCAGGCTGTAAGTGTCGCTTTTTCACGGGGGCACAATGCTCCACGGGGTTATTCCCCCATTAATACTATTGCTGTAAGCCTTTTGTTAGAGCAAATAGGGAATAGTACTGAATGACTGCTGTAAATGGAAGATGTATAATTGAATGACTACAACTACATTCAGCTTTACTGAAGGAATTAATCTTTATTTGAGACATAATACGGTTATACAGTGATTAAGGAACTACACTGAAGAACCTTTGTGATTAAGTCAATGTTTACTTTCAAAACCACCAGGAAAGCATTTGTGCACACAAAGATAATATTCTAGCTTCCACAATCAAGAAGAACACAAAAGGAAATTCTCCCAAAATGTTACATATGCATTCCAGTTCACATAATCTCTACACACAGCTATGGTACCTGATTTTTTTTTATACTTGTTACCCTCACCTCATCAACCACACACTAATACAATTTAAAGAGGACTAGCAAATATATTATCACATTTAATATTCAGTCAAAGTACCTTCCAAAAACTAAATTAATAAAAATTGAGGCCTTTTTAAAAGAAGATAAAGACTATTGAATATAGGATTATTCAAGACCTTACAATACTGTGGACACCCTGGGGTCCAAAACATAGTTTCAGCATCCCAAGTTGGAGTTTGGTTGGAGACCTGTGTTGCATGTCATCCCCCCTCTCTGCTCATATAGTTTATCGCCTTGAAAATACATTAAAAGCCATCTAAAACTAAACAATATCAATGTTGTGTGAAAGTGATGTGTGTTGTGTGGCTAATAGAGATCTATGTTCTATGATTTCAGATCTATTATTTATGTTTGTACATTAGGGCTGAGTTTTAACATCAAGACCGATGCATATTACTGCCAGTTGTAAAGGCACTGTACATGAGCCACACTGCCAGGCGTAAAGGGGGCCAGAGTAACAGAACAAAAAGACTCAGATCTCTCTTGACTAGTTTTTGAGCATGGTTCTGTATTTTTTTTTTTTTTTTTTAAACAAGCATTTATTCTGAAAAGTGTCAAAGTTGAGAGTTGCCATAGCATTTGTCCTGAATGTTATTTTAAAGTGGCAGTCACATCCCTACTGGGTTGGAAAATGTTTACACCTATTGTCAATTTGACAAGAAGAAAAAAAAGAAAATAGTAAGGGCAGAAAGAGGGTATCTATCCATTTCATAGTTTGATCAATGTTTTGTGTTTTTCATGATATATTTATTTGGTAACAAACACCCTATACGAGTCAGTGCATGAACTGTGTTTTTGTTATGCTGTGACAGAAATCGTAGCACTACTAATATTTATATGATGTGTCATTTTGATCTCTGTGTATATGAAACAAATCATTATTTTTTATTAATGCAATAACGGAATATCATGGAGATTTATTTATTAGTGGTGATGAGGGTGAATTCAACAAATAAATGTTAGAATGGTGTGGTGTACTTTATTTATTAAGCACTATCTAAAGCACTTGTCTATAAAGCTGGACTAAGTTATTTTTTTGTAATATGAATACATTCATTGTAATTATTGTTGCTGTATTTAAATAAATTATGGATGTTGATCTTTGTGGATGTTGATGATCTTGTCCAGTGATTCCCTCTATTGGCCTGATTGTGTAAAAACAACAACAACTTCTCGGCGTACACTACATACTGTTATACCGAAATCGGTGACCCGTTGAATTCTGTAACCATGGTAATATTTAAATGTAAATGGGTCATCCTAATCCATGTCATACCATAATTACGCTGGCATGCTGGTGGGATGTTATCAATTTCATTTCAAATGGCAATGACTGTAACTGCGTCGAAACATGTCATGTCTCTTAACAGCAACCTTAATTCGGTAGGTCGCCGATTTCGGTATAACTGTAGCATCATTTAAAAGGCAGTGGCGTCTTGCTAACTCGTTAGAACGATGGGGATAACAAAATTGGCCGATTTGATTCGCATGGACGCCCCCGGGGCAATACTGCATAAAGACGTTAGTGACTACACAGGTATAACGCTCCAATCCAACGCAGGTTTGATTCATTGGATTGGATCCGATATGGACAACCATGTGATTGCAATAGTCGTACAGTACTACTACCTAGCATATTATGCTATCAGCCAGGAAGGAACTATGGGTGGGTGGGTGCAATCCAAAATCATGCAATTCTGTATGTATATTATCATGTAATAGAATAAGACTTAATATTTGCATTACAAGTACAAATACAATAGATTGCCTTTTTATAATATGAAAATATTTCCAATATTAGCTGATGATGAACCTTTTCAACTTTGATGCTTTGTATACTGCAGTAACCTCAGTAGTCAGTACCAACCCTAGGGGGGAAGCATATGTTTTGTACATGTGAGATGGTCAAATTTTTATTTCACAAGGCATGATTTGAAAATTACACTGACATGGGTCCAAATGTTTTTGCACAAAACCTAGTCAAACATAAATCATAATCATATTGCTTTGATTTTTTTTTTGTGTGAACCCTCCTTATTTTATGACAATACTTGCTTTGTGCGCCTGTGTGTACTGGATAGTGATTATTTGATTGGCTGAGCATGGAATGTGATGTATGATGAGAGCGCCCCTCACTTCACACACTGACACAAGTGTCCTTTTTTGTTTCTATTGGATCCAACAGGAAAAGTAATTGCACTAGATACCTCCATTGTTATGAATCAGTTCCGTTCTGCAGTGCCTTGCACTGCCAATTTAAGGTGAGATAATGGTGTCATAACTATAGCCTATTTAACATTTGTTTGGTGTTGGTGACATGGGTAGAATATTTAATGTAGCATAGTTTAGTCTGGCCTGCAGGTTCCCAGTTCTAAGTATATTACAACATGTGAGCGTTTAGTTCATATTTAGAAATATAGAAATATTTTTTCTTTGACCAATTTACCTATTTCAACCTATTTCAGTACAGTATATATATATATATTTTTTTTCCTTCCAACAATTGTGGAAAAATTCAGATCTATAAGTAGATAGGCTATTTTATCTATTCATCACAAGGGTTTAAGTGGCTGAGATAAGAGAACCTGATACTATTTATAATGATTTTCTTCTGTCTAGTCTGCTGACAGGCCTATTTTTTCGCACACTGACATTCCTGGAACATGACATAAAGCCAGTGTTTGTGTTTGATGGGAAGCCTCCTGGGGAGAAGAGAGCTGTTGTAAGTGCCTTGATTGTATTTAATCAATTTGATCCTATTCATGATCCCATATTTTGTCTCTTATGATATTGATATCATTATTGTCCTGTTTCATGTTGGTAATTGAAATGCAGTTGAAAGTAATTTGTTGGTTGGAACCAATGCAGCATGGCTACGAGAGGCCGTGCTGCAAAAAGGCAGAAATTGTGAAGTCGTCTTTGTGTCATGTTTGTGCTGCAGTTGGAAAAAAGAGCTGAAGTAGCGGGATGGAGCTCCCCCAAACGTACAGGCGAAGGTAAGATGGCTGAATTAAAAAACATTTGATCACCTTGGAGAATTCCAAGACAGATTTGATCACATCAGTGGTTGACGGTTACACGGAAGTCACTATCCAAGAGAGATTCTTGACAATGTCCTGTCTCCCTGCAGCATCCCCTCAGACAAAAGACTGCCTACAGCTTCTGAAACTCCTAGGGGTTCCAATCATTCAGGTCTGTCTGCCCTACTGCCGTAGCAGGACTAAAGCAATCTGGGAATTTGTCTTCTCTCTCTGTGCCTATACAGTATAATTTTCACTGAAGCTCTGTCTCTTTGTAGATATAGTATATCTTCTACTACAATATGTCTTTCTCTCTGTTGGTTCTTCTTTCACTCCAGGCTCCAGGGGAGGGCGAGGCAATGTGTGCCCATCTGGTGAAAGAGGGAACAGTTGACGCAGTGGCGTCCGAGGACATGGACACCTTGCCGTTTGGAGGGAATGTACTTGTCCGTCAATTAAATGCCAAGAAAGACAGGTATAAACCAGTGTTATAGATTGCTTAAATATGTATTTTGTGTGCTAGTGTGCTAGTGTTCAACTCAAATGCATGACTTGGATTGAGTATTTGTTACAGTGCTGTCACTGTGTTTAGAGTTTAGTGAAGTTAAATGAACGAGACATTCGTTTAAAAACATACGTTAAAAGCTGAGACACATCTGTCTTTTTGACAGTGATGTCGTTGAATATTCCCTACCCAAGATGTTAGACATTCTGAAAATTACGCACAAGGAGGTGAGACATTAACACAGAATTTAAGTTCAGATTTAAAAATTGAAAACGTTAACCTTGGGGGAGATGACACAGGCTTACTTGATGTCTTTCCTATAACCTCTCCTCCGCCAGTTTGTGGACCTGTGTATTTTGCTGGGTTGTGATTACTGTGACAAGATCGCTGGTTTGGGTCCCAGGAGAGCTCTGGCCCTCATCCAGCAGCACCGCAGCATAGAGAATGTCATCTTACACATCAACAGAAAGGTACCACTTTTTCTGTCTCCAGAGCTCTTCATGACTTTTTGCAACGTCATAATGTTCTAGTATTCAAATTCAGAAAGCCTTTTCAAATTCAGTACTCGCCTGTACAAAGTAGTGTAAACACTTTTTTATGCCTCGAAAAAATAAAGGCGCTAGAGTGCCCAGCAGATGAGCGAGATTTTACTCTGAAAAGCCCCACCTTCCATTTCCCCCCAAAACCGGGAGGTGAAATGTTCCATTCCATTACTACCTGGTGCTAATAAGTCTGATCTCTCTTTAGAAGCGTTAATATTCCAAACGAGATGCTTGGTTAAGTCAGATATTAGGACAGAACATCGGCATTCTGATCAAAACCATGTAAAACGACGTAGATTCAGAGATAATGGCAAAATTTGTCGGCCATAAACAAGGAAGTGAGTGGCTGGGCATGCGAGCAAAACATGTCCGGGAGCACTGAGCAAGGCAATGCCTAGCAACATCTGCTGTCAAAAACCTTTAGCGTTGCGTACGTTTTATAACATTAAAAAGGACCTAAAGACCACATGTCCTGGGCCTCCTACGGGTGTAAATATGAAGACGTGTGAACACGTCCTGGGAAAAATAAGTGTTACTTTAACATTATCTACAAATTATCTATTTGTATCTGAGTTAAAGATACACTGAGTGTTATACAGTGTAAATAAATCTTAATTGCCTTTCAGACACATCCTGTGCCGCATTTCTGGCAGTATCAAGAAGCAAGGAAGTTATTCCTGGATGCGCCACAAACTGCGGCCCCTATTCTGGAGTGGAAAGAACCAGACGAAGAGGCCTTGGTCCAGTTCCTCTGCTACACAAAACATGTTAAGTAGGTACTACTTTTTTGGACATGATAGTGTTGTATTCTCTGAGGTAGAGGGGAGAGTTTTAGAGAGTAGCAGTTGCTTTCACATGGACCAAAATCAAGCCCACAAAGTTCGTTAACAAAATCCGTGTTGATTATTGGGTTGAAGTTTAGATAATACATTTGCTGTTGTTTGTTTGTAGTTATCCTACTACAGCAAACTAGTGGCAAATGTGTAATATCTAAACACTAACTATACAATAATCTGCTACAATCTGGAATTTAGACCTAAGACACTCTTCTCTAGAGCGACTTAAGAATTGCAAGAGAAGTAGCATGAATGCTAATAAACCAACTACAGGGTAATCTGTCAAGTAAATAGAGTGCCAAGAAAAAAACATAAGTGTACAAAGTACAGTAACTAAACCTCTAAGGTTTACGTTGTGAGTAATCTGCTGTCTAAATAACAAACGTAGTTAGTTAGAACATGTACAAACATTCACCATAGCTGAATTGACTGGGTAGAGACACGCCTGGGAAGCAGAAGGTCCCATATCCCACGTTTGATTCTCAGCAATATGTTGAAGTGTCGTGTGTCCCCCCATGTTCCTTCAATTCGACTGAACTAAAAAGATCTTGTATGAGAGCACCATTACAGTAGGTAACAAAATGAGTCAGATGGCCAGCAGGCAACAGAGCTCTGCAGTCAGTAATGAGTCTAGCCGCAATTTGCAACTCTAGATTTTTTAATAATCGGATGAATCTAGAGTTGCAATACCCTCCATTGACTTCCTACTTATCCAATTTACATTTGCGATCTGATAGTATTAAACAACGTTAAACTCACCAACATTTCAGCTCTAGGCTAAGCTTGAATTATTCTCTTTCGAACTGCAAAGCGTTTGTTTCATAAAAATCCACCGTAGACATTTCTGCTACTTTCTGTCAAGAAAGTCTCTTCAGGTGATATTATTTCTAAGTGCTGGAGTTTGGAAGCACTTGTCATAAGTCACTGAACTGCCCTGTGTAGGCTACCACCTGTTTCACCGCGACCCGTTAATAAAAACGAGCGCTTCCAAACTCCAGCAATATCACCTGAAGAGACTTTCTTGACAGAAAGTAGCTCATAACATGTCTACGGTGAATTTTTATGAAACAAACGCTTTGCAGTTCGAAAGACAATAATTCAAGCTTGGCCTAGAGCTGAAATGTTGGTGAGTTTAACGTTGTTTAATACCATCAGATTGCAAATGTAAATTGGATGAGTAGGAATTCAATGGAGGGTATTGCTCTAGATTCATCCGATTATTAAAAAATCTAGAGTTGCAAATTGCGGCTATAATGAGTCTGACAGCTAATAGAAGGATTTAATCATGCCAAGGATATGCATGCACAAGTCATCACCAACGTGATAAACAAATTCAATGCATGACCATGACCATGTACTTGACCAAGGTTAGTATATGTAAATCATATGCTCCAATCCATATACTGTGTTATGACCTTTGCACATGGTACGTCTGTGGAATAGAATACTGGGTTTGAATTCCAATCAAATTGTAAGAAGTGGGACATCCTGATCAAGGATGCATGGGCTACGGACATTCTTTTGAGAGCTGGTTATGAAGACCATTATAATAAAGAAAAAGTGGAGACTATGGTAAAGAATAAAATGATTTAAAGAAAAGTAAAGGACAGATGGGCACTGGATAGTATATGGTGAAAAGTCTATGGTCCAGAGAAATATGTGACCACCTGTCACATATTTATAAAAATAAATCATCCTTATGTGCCCAAATCAGGGCTGGCATACATTCTCTCATATTGAGACGGGTAGATATTTAGGCATTGTTGAGGAGATTAGATAGATAGTTTGTTTGATCTTAAGGAAATTGAAAATGAAATGCATTTTGTTTTGTACTGCCCGTTCTACCAAAAGTGGTGACTTGAAGACTATGAGTCAAGTATCTTGAGAATGTTGCTGACGAGGAAATGGATTGGATTAGATAAAGAAGTTATTTAATGTGGAGTCAGGTAGAGAGCAGTGCAAGGGAAAGTACAGTAACAGCTACGTATTTAGACTAACCGACCGTCATATGCTGACATGGCAGAGTGACTGAACATTCCGTAGTAAATCATAAAAGATAGTAATTTTCACTGCTACAAGTTAAACCGCCACTTTGTGGCTGCGTGTGCCCTTCAAAGACCATTCGGATGTCACTATGTGAATTTATGCATTTGTTGTGTGTTTTTTTTTTAGGGAACACAGAGTTCGTGGACGAATGGAGAAGTTCCGTCAGACACGGGGAAAGAAACGTGCAGACAGAGAAGAGGAGCTGGCATCAGGACGTTCCAGACAGACTCGCATGGAAGACTTCTTCCGTGTTACAAGGAAGAGGCAACAGGTGACATAACCTTGGAAGTTGTCTCCATTAAGGGCATTCAATGATATTTGGATTTGCTCCTGGCTTGATATGCTATTCCATCTAAATCAAGCCAAAATGTTTTTGAGATTGGTCTTGAAATATTTCAGTTAATTATGGTCTGTATTCCATTTGTAAAAAATATAGATATGCACGTCATCCCCACAGTTTTTACATATGGTGATCATCAAATATGGTGATATGGTGATGGACCCAAAAAGGTTACCATGTTTGCATCGTCGACCTCTCTTTATTTTAACCAAACAAACAATGTTTTGTCCCTCCGGGCTTTCGCAACTTGAGAAAGCCAGGAGGGGTAAAAATGTTCTTTGCCATTTACAGAGCAGGAAATAATTGTGCAGTTGAGTTGCATTGCATTTAAAATATGTCCTGTTTTCATATTTAAAATGGCCTCTTTTTTTAGGTGCCTGATGCTCTGGATCCAGGAAAGAAGGCAAAGCGAAAATAATGCAACCCAATAGCAGTGTTACTTTTACAGTAGACATTTTGACGGGTACACACAGCTAAAGTTAATGGCATTCATTGTGTTGCTACTGTGTGCCAGCATGGACAGTTCCTTTAAAGTTAACTTCAATGCTGGTACACATCCCCAAATTAAAACACATCCACAGTTATAATGTATTATCGACAACTTCTGCTGTTTTATGAACGACTGACTGTAATCTTTTGTTCACTTAAGTCCATTGGGACATTGAGCAGACATTATTATTATTACATACGCTCAAATGTATTTATTTTTATTTTGCCATTATAGTTATGTATATGGTGTAACATTACCTTATGTCAGTCAGCCCATTTAGCACAAACTTTTATTGAAGTCATACAATATACCGGTGGTACATTATTTTTCTGCTTTTACACCACAGGTAGCTATATATGTATGAAAACATACATGCTTATGCACTTTTATATTATGTAAATATATACAATTCAGTGCCTCTCAGTTGGAAAAACATTGGATTTCATGTAGATAGAAGTGTACAATTCCTCATGGGATTTGTGATACTTGGTAGAGTAACAGCAGTTTTGTGATAAGTGATAAAGAAAGGGTAAATTTAAGTATTGTTTTTCCATCAAGATGTCTACTGTGAAAAAGGTCCATTCCGCACTGGAGTGCTCCTATACTGAAAATAATGGTCTGATCGTGCTTTTCATTGTACTTTCCACTTCTTTGGAGCTGACTGTGTAATTATTACATCCATGTCATTGAAAATGGTCAAGCTGATCTGATCCTCCTGCGGATGCAGTAAGCAGAAATGAAAGGGAACAGTGCGATGTCTGTGTGAGAGGCCATTCGCTTGTCCCCTCTGCCAGGATGGCATACAAGGGATGTCTCATTACAACATATTCATTAGACACCTGTTGTCTTAATGGTGCCAAATTTAGGACCAAAGACTTGAATTTAAATACATAATGTAATTATGTATATAAAGTAACATGTTTAAACTTTGATTGTTTTGTATACATTCTTGTATGCCAATTACTAAGTTAGTA
>OOFJ01107957.1:0-13483 GCA_900323375.1 Benthosema glaciale
GTTAATTACTTTGTTTTAAATATTGAATATATGCATGTTTGTGTCTTTTGGGACATAATTAAAGTACATTCCATAGCCTTTTCATTGTTCACCAGTGCAATGCGTTTAGAGACACATTAATGAGGAGAGAATAGAGATCATGTGTCGCATCTTTCATTTACATCTGCCGTTCCTTGAGGTTGGAAAAAAAGGGCAGTATATGATCTTTCAGTAGTCTTCAGGCTATCCACTAAATGGAAGACTACAGTTTAATTAATTCATGTATGCAATGTTTCAAGCACGATCCTTTTAACATCTTCCCATCAATGGAGAAAATAGTGCTGTGATGAGTTATATGCCATCTGATTAATGATCAGGTTTAAGAATGCATATATATAGAAAGAATATCTGTATGCGGTCAGGTCCTTTCCCCCTATGTCATCTGAGATATTAATTGAATCATCAACATGAGTGAAGGATTCTGCTGGATTCATTGTTAATGTGGTCAGAATATTGTATAATAATTCCAAGCTCCATTTCAGAATGATTACAATGAATAATTAACCACTCGCATTATGGATGACCTCAATATAGGTCAGGGAATAATACACTTAGTTTTAAAAAAGAAAGAAAGACAACTTAATATAATTACTGAAAATCCATGAAGAGGATCATATTTTACAATAGGGTATTAAGGGGAATGTCGTGAAAAATTGCGAATTATTCCGAAAGCTCACGTAAAGCCCTAATACATCGCAGTAATTAAGGGGTGCAAATGAACAGCAGCGAGGGCTGCCTGCAAGCGGAGGACAATGATGCTGAAATATTGGACAGAGGGGAGATCCTAATGCTCCTGCTAACTTCCAGAGAGTTCATTACGACTCGCTGATGAAGCTGCTCAATATGGCCTTCACTCCACACAGTGTATACAGAGCTGTGCTGTGGCGAAACGGAGCCGTTCTCACTCTGATAATAAAGAGTGAGAAGCCTCTGCTTCTGCAGAAACAGAACAGCCCATTCTCACACTGAGGTTTACAGAGCAACAGTGGTTTTGCTCTCCTAGATGTCAGTGGTCTCTACAATGCCTTCAAATTCGTTCCAACAGTGTATCTGGGCTCTGTGAGGATGGAAAGAAAAGCACATTGTGTGCCTTTCATTGTTTGTTTTTGGCTTTTCTGCCTTTATTGATAGTTTTAAGTGAAGATAGACAGGAAACAGGGAGAGAGAGAAGGGGAGAGACATGCAGCAAAGGTCGTCATGAACGGGAATCGAACACGCTGTCAGGCCGGAGCCTATTATGTGGCATGCGCCTGGACCACTTGGCCAGCGGGCGCCCCGCCTGATTTATACTTATTTGCGAAACCTATATGTCTCACACCGAAGATAGCAGATCTACAAGCATTGTGATATCTGCTATTTTCTGTGAGAGACAATGATTCCGATTCTTGGGGTCACGATTCGATTCAAAAAAGATATTTTTTTTAATTCTCGATTCCAAAAAATGATTCTAAAGCAATTTTTTTGTTGTTCATTTTGAATTTCTCAATTCAAAATGATTCTCAATTCAAAATGATTCTCGATTCAATACATAGGATTTCATCCCGATCATTAAAAAAGCTTATTGTAAAGGTTTTATTACAACTGAATGATGTGAACACACAAAGGTAAACCCAAGACAACAACAAAATGTTTAAACTTCTGACTGAGTCTGACACTCAGTTACTTTTTCTCACTCAGTTACCAGAACAATACAATTAAGTAAAATTTATAAAAATTGGTAGGCTTAAGCTAGCTGGTAGTAAAATGCACTCATGCAAAGTATGAAGCAACCCATAATGTATTGCACAGGTTGAACTCAATCACTTGTGTTACAGTGTGTGCACAGAGTGAGACTAGAGACACACTCACACTAACAAGTTGCCTTGCCTGTTGCCTGTCAACGAGGCCCACTGTCAACTTTTTTGACACCCCTATTGATTAGTGTGATCAAAATGGATTATAAAAAATATCTGGCCTATATGCAAAGGCCATATTGTCATCCAAACCCTGCCAATAGTAACTATATTTAATTTAGAGGATACCTAGTATGAAAACAAAAAACGTGCCCAGGGGGGTGGCCCGATTCCGGCGAGACGCCTCGCGTCTAAAACCGCGAAATTACAGAGTTACAGTGTGGGGGTCCCTGGGGGGTCCCAGAAACATCCAGACCCTGAGGAATGCGGCCAGGGGTGGCGGCCCGGTTGCGGTGAGCCTTCCCGCGTCCAAAACGGTTGAGAAATTACAGAGTTACCGTTTTGCAGCTTCTCCTGCTCGGACATACAGACCCAGGGACAGACACGGGGACAGACATACAGTACACACATTGCTACGTAATGGAGCGGTTAGGCACCGCTAAAAAAAGGCTTTAGGTGTCACATGACCATGGTGGGCCAGGATGGTCACGTGACAGATTATTTAGATTCCTGGGGGGTAACTTAGAGAATGTAGAAGAATTGTTATTTTGATCAACGTTTGCCTGTTACTGTTATCTCTCCTAATGGTACAATACAGCATGGAATTGTGGACAAAATCTATTAATAAAATATTATAAATATATAGGTTTTGGGTCTGAGAGTCTAAATCTCATCAAATGGTGGTCTTTGATATGAAAAGGGTTGCATTATTGGTTGAGTGGTAATAGTATCTGTTATTAACCTGATTGAGGCAACGATTATGTGGATGGATAACAGAATAAAAAAATAAATAATTTTTTTTTTAACATTAGAAGAAATAAGTATAAAAATAAGAATACTAATAATCGATTAATCGTTAATATTGAATTATACTAATTCATTTTGGACATTTTTACACATCCCTACTACGGACTCAAGTTGATTTGGCC
This sequence comes from Benthosema glaciale, assembly GCA_900323375.1. NCBI lineage: Eukaryota > Metazoa > Chordata > Actinopteri > Myctophiformes > Myctophidae > Benthosema > Benthosema glaciale. The sequence goes on from OOFJ01107957.1 coordinate 2,861, forward strand.
TTCAGCATCCAGAATAACCAACAGAGATGGTAATGGATGAGGGTGACAGTGTGCTACAGGGTGCCTTTATTAAAGGACCACAGAGGGGATGTGTCCTGCAGACAGTAGTTAATTACAGCAAACTCCCTTGAGCTGTGACCAACCGTAACTTATATATAGGGCTCTTTAAAACAGCCCAACGCCTCAAGTAATTAGAGCAAACACAAACGATGGTACTACACTAGTGTGACAGATGTTCAAAGGAGATTGCCAGCGAAACATTTCTTTTTTAGTTTCGAAGAACATTTGGAAGCTCCGGTGTTAAATCAAGTGGCGGCTTCTGCCGCAGTCAACGACAACATTGTCACTGCAGGAGCAGGAGCTCCACACATAGATAAGACTAACGTGTTAACCTGATGGTGAAAACCTGGAGGTCACATAATTAATGCAACACATGGGGAAAATAGCTGAGCACATGTCCACCTCCATTCATCAGCACTTGGCAGATCATTTCTAACCTTTTTGCCTATTAGTAAAATGCCACAACCTCAACATTGACCTTACATGTTAACCATTCCACAGTGCCCATGTGCACAGAATAAAAAAGAAAGAATTGTATCGACAAAGAGGATCACTTTAAGTTCACCTTTTGACACCTAGGGCACATTCACAGAGAGTGAAAAGTGCATATTATGCAAAATAATCCACTGATTAATGCATCATGTCTCTAAATGCAACATGTCAAAGACAAATGTGATTATTTGATCGGACATTAGGTTGGTTTTGCATATCGACAAAACCAACTACACTACAGTATAACAATATATTTGACCAAATTCCTCAATATTAATATTGTGATGATAATTATTGTATTGATACGAGAATGTTTCTGTTCCAAACAAGCTCACAGCGGATTGTGATGGGTCCTCCTGTTGTGAGCTTGTAGTTGCAAACCAACAAAAGATATCACAATATCATTATATCAAAAATAGCTTTTCTCATACAACAATATAAATAGCCTATACTATTGATATATATTGCCCATATATTGCCCCAGCCCTAGTTCCTATACCTAGTTCCAGTTAATTACTATGTTTGGGTGCAGTCAAAACAAATACAGCCACTGATCAAAATACGTTTTCCTTAAATTAATCAAAAGACTAAAAAGGTGGCCTAGCAGTCAGTGGCACAGGGGTAAAGTACACTCCCTCCACTGGTGAGTCTAGAGGTTCAATTACACTGCGGTGCATCCGGCTTGGCCAAGCATCTATACGATTATGAACGCAATAATGAGCGAAGCCAGGCATAGTAGGATGATATTTTTTGCTGCACATACTCTTACAGGCTTGGGGATCAGTGAGGATTGTTGAGTGAGAGGAGTAGGATGAAGGCACTACGATACATCATCCCTTGGAGCCTCATCACTGGCAGGTGAGCCAGCAGGGTACAACAGCAGCGACAAGCAGGGGGAGTAATTAATTGGAATAACAACTAAATTGGGGGAAAACATAATAGGCAACTATTTTTTTTTAAACACACTTGTGTGAATTGAGGGGCGCCTGGTAATGTTTGTTTAAAGTGCTGCAAACAAAAGTTAAAAGTTCATAGACTTGGCTGCCACGTGACGTCACGTTTAGTGCTCAAAACAAACATTAAAAGTCCATCGATACCGTAGTCCATCTTTAAACATCCTCCTTCGCACAAACCTATATGAACTATCAGTACAGCTACCGTAGTCAAACAGTAGAAACAACATGGTAGGTTTCTCTCCTCTGCAGCAGAGCAAACCACTGATTATCTTCAGCAGTGGAAGTTCAGGGGTCTTTTTTAGGATTACAACAGACAATCACAGTGGAAGGTCCCGTTTATTAGAGCAGTATATGATATACCCCCACGCGGCTTGTGGTGTCTACGTGTTCCACCTTCATCTTTTCATGCACCATGAAGGAGGACACAGTGTCCAATTCCGCCTGTCCATCACAGTCAGTGATTGGTCTGATGAGAAAGTGCCTGCCTGGAAGGAACTGAGTGCTGTGCTACTGTAGAGACAGTTCAACCCTTTATTTTTCAGATGCCTCCTGATAATTCTGCTGTATCGCGAGTCACGCACTAGCAGTTAAAAGCAGCGGCATGAGACATCCATGCAAGGATGCAAGCCAGGAACCGGATAATGCTGATAGTCACCTTATCTAATCTATCCATGAGGAAAAAGGGGGAAATGCTTTTGATAGTGAACTAGTTTTCATTTATCGGAATTTGAGGAGTGGGATACTTCTACACTACAGGAACATAAAATAAGGAGAAACACTGTAGGTGTGGCAGAAAATAGGTGCTTTTCAGGGGGTTTAGGGGGTGAAATACCGGTATACAAATCTCAAAATACAAAACTATTCCAAAACCACCCTCTATTTCTTTTCCACAAAAGTCAATGCACCATGATGAAGGAAGCCATGCCGATATGTTTTGCATTTTCTAATTTTATTTTGTAATTTAGATTAGCTATGTTAACTAGCTCTATATTCCTATTGGCAATCATTGGTACATAGCGTTTATTAAATAGCAGGGTTCCCCCAATCCCTCCAGGTCTTTAGAAAACAGAAATTACATTTTCCAATCTGGATACGATACACACAAGTAGGGAGGACTCATACAGTGTATGTACAGGATAAACATGTCTGATTGGGTGACCTTTTTAATGAACTGTTGTTCATTAAAAAGGTTTTCATAGACCATTGCTAAAGACCTGGGGAGAGATGGGGAGGCCCCTGTTACTGAACAAACATTCTATACAATGATTAGAATCACGATATGGATTTTAGAGCTTGAACTTTTTTACCCAAAAGTATCACTTACAGCACCTTCCATTATTCTTAACACTTATGAATCGATGCTGCCAGAGTTATTCAGAATAAAGGCGCTAGAGTTCCAAGCAGATGGACAGATTTTACTCTGAAAAGCCCCACCTTCCGTTTCCCCTCCAAAACCGGGAGGTTTAATGCTCATGCTGTCAAGTCTGATCTTTCTTTAGAAGCGTTAAATATTCCAAATTAGATGCTTGGTTATCAGAGTTTTGATCAAAACCATGGAGAGTGCTGTAGATTCAGAGATAATAGCTAGAGTTCTCAATCTCTCTGCCCAAACCCTACCCTTACCCGGCCTGACATGTTCAGGTAGTGCTAGGGCCCAAAATGCAGGCTAGTTCCGTGATTTTCTGTGATTTTTAAAATAATTTTATTCTTTTAAAAATATCAATTCAGTTTGTATTAATTTATAATGAAGAGGGCTGCACTGGTGAATTCACTTTTACTATGTAGGAGGAGGAGGAGGAGGAGGAGGGGGAGCAGAGCTCAGCGCACCGCACTTGCGTTTCAGTGTGTCTGCGTGCTGGTGGTTGTTGTTGCTGCTACCAATGGTTGCTGCAATGCTACCGCTGGCTGGCCTCTGGTTGGCATTGGTGCGCCAACCAGAGGCCAGCCAGCGGTAGCATTGCATATAGCTGATGCTCAACATCAGCTATATAACTTCAATTAACTTGCCATAATTTATGCGAAAATGTTTTATAAAATCCACGTCAGCTTGTTTTGGAAACGTCGGGTTTCATGTTGCACTGGCGCTGCCATCTCGTTTAACCCAGCTGGGTGCGGTGAATAATAATCAACGTCACCACGGTAAACCCTCCATATAACTCTCTAATGGAAACGCTAACGTTAATGTTCACTGCATACACGTAAGCTACAAGCAAGTTATATGATTACATTCCAATGTACAGGCTATTTCATTTCCAAAATGCTTAGTATTATAAAGCTGTCGTCGCGCAGCGCCTCATTGTTATGTGTCCAAAATAACAGATCTGTAAGCTGTCGACATGCCATGAGCAGTGCATTGGTGATTTGTATATGTCTATTCTTTTGGACACAGTCAGTGACACGTATTATGCGTGCTATGTATCTGGGGTTGAGAGCCAATGATCGATGTAAATTTACAGTAGCCAACTATATTATTATTATTATTATAGCCAAGTTGACAGTTGTCATAATATTTTAGCTCTGTTCAAGACTGACAACAGTGAAAACTGTGTCACTTCTAGGGATGTCAGTAACGGATAGTTTTCCGTCAATCACAAATTTCACATGTTGAGGGACCTCTAATTTTACTGCAAGGCACGACTTGCGTCAGGCACTCGGGGCAACCACACTTTTACTTAGTTGTATTTTTGCCACGGTAGGGGCAGGCAAGGCTCTAGAGATGGTGACATCGGTCCATCACTTGCCCAACACTTTCGTCCACATCATAGTATCTGGAGAACGGCTGGCTGGATTGCCATATAATTTGCTGTGCACCTTCAGTCCGTATGCCTAGTAGTACAGATTGAGCAGCTCCCGTAAAGGACCGCTTCACCACTTTTCAACCTGTCTTCATATAATTGGGCCTCACTAATGTTCATGATAAAACAGCACCATTTCTTTCTACTCAGTCTGTGTCTCATAGGAGGGCTGTGAGCAGTTCAGAAACCGTCCTCCATGCGCATCATCGATGGGGAATCCATGCTAATAGAAACTGCAGGCTTTCTTTTCCTGAAAAGTTCCAATGCGAAAATGGAAGCCATCGTTCTCGTGATAATAAAAATATGAATATTTTTTTCAACAAAATATTGTTTAAAAAACAATCTGTCTAACGATGATGCGCATGGAGGACGGTTTCTGAACTGCCCTCAGCCCTCCTATGAGACACAGACCGAATAGAAAAAAATAGTGGTATTTTATCATGACCATTAATGAGGACCAATTATATGAAGATAGGTTGAAAAGTGGTCCTTTAAAAGCTGATCCCTCCTCGTGCAGTGCTCACCCGTGCTGCTGCGATGGCATCTGTGTTTACTGGCATTGGCACATGCAGTTTAGCATCACGTCTGTGAATGTCCTGTAATGTGTTCTCAATGTCCATGGCACATCGATGACACATGCTGATGTTATGCAGCACACGACATGCCACAAAGAACACTCTGACTTGTAAATAATGTTCCACCTGACCTATCCGAACAGCTGAAGCACATTTTCAGCACTCCAAATGTCCAGTCTATTACAGTACAGGTTTTTTGTGAGCTTTTGATAGAAAGACTACTGACGCACTGGTGTAGGCATGACATAGTGTCATGAGCTATGTCTTTAACAACCAGTAAAACGTTTTTTTTTTTACGTTTAAGACCATTGCCCAGTCTAATCGGGAACGATGCAAGTAAGTTGGAATTGGAAATGCTTGTCCCACCTAGATATACAATAACCATTTTCAGAGTACCTGTCGTAGCCTTCTGTTGCTCTGTGTCCCTTTTATGCTCATAATATGGTGTTGCACCAGTGTGTGAAGCACCCGGCTCTACTTCTGCATTTTTCTTGATTTGAGCAGCCCAATTTAGGGGTTTGGATCGGCAGTGCTGGACAACCGGATCTCCACCTAGATGGATCGGCGGTCCTGGAGAAATGCCTATCGATCTGTTATGCTCAAGCCATAGGTTGAATAATAAGGTTAGGTTGAGCATTAAACCATAACATTTTTGGCTCCAATTCTTGGACTCCTTACAATATCGTGCAACCTGAGGGACAGGATGGACGGCTGAATGTGTTGCGTTGACTGATACAGTCAGTGAATGACCCGCCCCCCAGGCACCACTGCGGAGATTGCTGTGATTGGCTGAGACACACCCAGCCCCTGTTTCACTAGGAGATCCATTTCAGCTGGTCTTTAAATAATATACATTGTCTTAAGGCCACCCCTCTAGGGTAGGATGGCCTTAGGAGGCTACAAGAATGACTGGCAAGTGAGTTGGCTAGTATAAAAAAAATCGTGGGTCGATCCATGGTAATTTGCATACATTTGCAATGTTACACTGTGCTTGGCAAATTATCTGGATGTTGATAAAGTGTATCCCCTTATGGTTAATTTACATGAGTGGGTTCTCTACTAATGGGGCATGTAGCTGCACATGCGTGCAATCGATGGAACCTATAGAAATTTCATCCTGAACTCTCCTGCTATACATGTTCTTGGCTGTCAGGTGTTATATGGAAGTGAATGTGTTCATGGCATGTCGGACAAGGTTTGACGTACAGTAACTGCATGTATTGCTGTACTAATAATGGTGGATTGCGATATGCCTCTGATTGAGCTCAGTGGAAGCTGGAAAGACACTTGCAACAGGGAATTGCATGGGGACAGCAGGCAATCGTCTCCACCAGGTCATCTGCTAGTATATGACAGATGTCCATCACAGCCTGGTGGGATAACTTGAATTTACGATGGCATCCCTCTTGGCTGAGGGAGGGGAAGGCCCGGTTGATCCCTCCGCTGTTGCTCAATTCTTTGGCCAAATGCTTCATTTGGCTATATGTCAATCACTAACACTGTATTAGTGAATGCAATTGCATATACTGTAAATGAAAGGTTCAAGGATTGTTGTGTTACTAGTACTACTCAGGTCCAATATATAATATGACTATGTAATGTGTTGGTATGTACACGGTAATATTACATGATTCATTTATATACTTAAACTACTTTTGATAATATGCTGGTGATAATAATAATGATCGCATCAGATGATTACTTGGTGTATCTGTGTTGTATGCCCGCTCATAGGTGTACATCACTTTTAGAGCCACCTTCAAACCTACACCACCGCCATGTGTTATATTATTTAGAGAGCGCAGTCGCATTGCGTTAAAATGAAAGGGGTAGAAGACTGCATAAGGCATTGCGATCAGATATTGGTCGTGTTGTGCTGAGTGCTAGATAAGGCCCATACTCTTCCTTTATACTCTAGTGACGCAACGCGTTATTAGCTTGAAAATCTGTTCTCTTCGACAAGCAACAGCATCCTACAACAGAGTATAAATTATTAGACTTTAGTCTTGTTGTAACCTTCATCCAGGGAGGGGTTGTTGTGTGTTGCGAGTACTGTAGCTATATGCGTGCTCTTTTTATGGGGCCTCGTGAGTCCTGGCTAGGGTTGCTTGCCAACTACCTGAAATTCAAATAAGGGACATCCCGCCGGGGGAACCCCATCTTCTGGGGAGAACATTAGTCAACACGTTGTGTTTACAACAGTGTGAGCTTGTTGATCAGCTAATTTAGGTGTAAACAGAAAAAAACGTATAGACATCTCAGGTCCAGAGGGTTTAGTTAGTGTTAGTGGTTAACAATACAACAATAATACAGTTTATGAAAACAAACCTCCCTAAAAACAAAGACAAGTCATCTACTACTGTACTGTTGACCACAGGACAGCCATGGGAGCGATTCAGGCCGGGTCAAGCGTTTTGCTCAGGGGCACACGTGCAGTGATGTAATGGTCATCTGCCTCCTGAATGTAATCAATCTGAGGTTGGTTCCATTTGATGTTACGAATTCTTGACCAGCGATGAGGCTGTTTGCGAGCCCGTACAATCAATTGTGGAGGGCGGACTACATTAATATTCTGTTTGGCTCCGCAGCCCCATGGTGTTGGTGGTCAGCAGAGGGCCAACAATTGATTAGTAATTAAGACCCCCAACTCAGTCTGTAATGAGCTAGACGGGAGCAAATTTAGTGGGCCTGCTATTTCTCTAATGTCTCCAGGCAGAGCTATTCGGTTCTGGAGTTCTGCGATATGGATTAAGGGGGAAACTGTGGAAATATACAAGGATACTCTGTTAGCATGCATACATTAGCAAACAGAGGAAAAGCGTAATAAATTGCAGGAATAGAAGCTGTGTCATTCGCATTGATTGTTGACATGATGGGTTTTCTCTCATAGCCCAGTATACAGCTGCTCAACAGTGGGATATTTCTGTATTTCTACTTGGGTAGTCTTGGCACAGTGGAGACTGTGCCCTCTTACTGTAGTGGTAGCGACACATAGGCTGTGGTGTCAGGTATGCGTGGGCTGGGCTGCTACTGTCAGCCACAGTAAAGCTCACGGCAGACTCCGCATAAAGAGGCAAAAATTTACAAGCACTGATTCTGTGTAGGCAGGACTCCACGTCCAGGTGCCAAATATATGGCAAGGGGCATCGAAATTAATTCGTAGCTCCTTCCATCGTTCTGCCGTTTAGCGATCACCTCTATACAGATCTTTATCAGAGTCATGAACATTGCCTTGGGCAGTGGAATTTAAGCAAAAAAATAAATAAAATACAACTTGCTGAATTCAATTCAATTATGGCTTCCTCAGGACGTATTTCTATAATATTCACAGGCAAGGGTTGTTTAAGTCTCTGCCAACATCTTTCATCTGTTAAGGTTCTAACAGCCTGACTGAATTGATAGACAACATCAAAGTGAAATCCATATCCAACAGTGAATGTCTCACATTTCCAGAGCGAGTTGGTCAGTGGAGACCCCTTTGCAGACACGATGTCTCCTCCTGACAACAGAGAGCTGCGGAGCTGAAGCCTGTGCGTGGCATCTGCCTCGACACTGATGAAATTATGTAGAGTGGCAGTAGGGCCCAAGAGGCACAGGGGTGCCTGGAGCCATGCATCTAAGTGCTGCTGGTCAAACCCCATTTCCTCCCTCACTGGAGTCTTCCTCGTGACATTCACCATCCTGACAGAGCCCGATCAAAATAACACTTATTTATTTATGCATGCTTCCAGGAATCACATGTGTGCTGAAGAAGTGTATTCCTGGAAAAAAAAAGACAGACACTACCCAGGCATCCTGACATTGGGTTTCTGGGCAATGTGCAATCATTTGAGAGATGCACAGTGTAACTCAATACTATCTATTTCATACAATATGTTGAACAGTTTGAAGAGAGTGGGCAAAGCAAGACATCACATTGACTACTGAGGATTGAGTTACACCATTAATCACTCAAATGTTATTTGATTGCTAACATGTGGTATGAGAAACATTGTGAAAAGGTCTGGTTTTGGATCAATAGCCTCATATTTTCTACCCAGAATGTTTGGGAGGGAAACTTCGGTATCCAGAGTTCCAAGAATATGCAATGTTAATATTTAAGTATGCTCACGAGAGCATTATTTAAAGTAAAAAATAAATGCTGATGCTAGTAAATCATGTGATACATAATGATCGTGAACAATCAATCACATACATTGACATCAAGGTTGTAGCCTGGCCATATCAGAATACACTGGGTAAATAATATTGCATTGCAGAAAATGTAATCCAAGTCTTGAGAAATCATTTTGTTTTTGAATGTCCTGCAATCTGTTGTGTATAGTACGTTTTAATTCAGGTTCTGACAAATCAATGGATAGACCCAAAGCTGCAGGTACTTTACATTTATTCACCCATGCACAGCCCATTGAAAATACATTCATGGACCTTTAAGATTATTATTTTTTAATTTCCATTTCCATAAGTATATGGTCAATTTCCCCTTAATCTGGGAACCATCTGCAAAAAATAGGGGAACATGTGTTTCCTTTGAAATTGCCTCTGGGGGCACCACCCTGTATAGACCCCCATGTGTAGAGACCGGATGTCGGCCCGTTCACTCTCCATCAGCCCTTTTCTTCTGTTGGTGCGTCTTTGTTTACATTTACATCTATATATCTATAAATGCACCACGTCTCTGTCTGTCTGTACATAGTCTGTACGTGTGCACGTCTGTATTGCACGTAACGCGAGAACTGTTTCGCCACACCGACTTCAAATTCGACACACATGTTCCACACCCCTACAGGGAGTGCAGTGCCCGGTGTCGAGTCCGTCGGATATAGCCTGTTGTCCAGAACCAGCACAAAAGCTTCTGCCTGGGCTCTGGACCTGATCACCCCTATATCTCCATATGTTATGTCAGTTTTGTTTAGTGTTCAATGTCCGGGGACTACGGATGCAAATTAGCATCTCTGCTAAATCCGGTGTATTTACACGGAACTCAGCAACCCGTCTCGTCAGGGTCTATAAGGCCTTGTAAATGGTAGACGCCCTTGTTGCTTGGCTGATATGCCTAGCCTACTTTCTGCCAACTTACATTTGTCTGACGAATATATACAGGGCTACTGCTGACCATTTGGTTGCCATACGCATGGAATGGGTCTTTCCGATTTTGCCTCAAATCATGAACACAACGTGCGATTTCTGTAAATGTTTGCGGTTTGCGCGCACATTCATTTAATTGCCAACTTGCATCCTTCCAAGTAGGCCAGTGCCCAAAGGGCACTGCTCTAGAGGCTCTGAACAGGACCCCTGCCCACGCATTGGACAGAGCCCAAATTATCCAATTGATCACTCCTGATCACCCCTAGATCTCCATATATTGAGCTGGCCTGTTCTGACAGCACAATGATATTCTGACATCTGCATAGACTCCACATTTGGGTATGCCTGATAAAGAACAAAAGCGGATTGCATAATGTTCCGTCTTTACATTACGTTCAGACATCAAAGTCTCTCTAGAGGTGTTAATATTCCAAACGAGAGGCTTGTTGCGGTCAGAACTGAGGACCGAAGTATGCACGCTGGATCAAACCTCGTCCATTGATTGGTTGGATTTGATGATGATGTAAAGGTGATGTAATTAAGATATCTTTCGGTGTTGGTTGGGCAATAGGTAACGTATGTACAGTACATGTGTGTATGTATGTATGTGGGTAGGAATGGTAGAACCCCTTGGCCAATAAAGGACCACAATTCTTG
>OOFJ01107961.1:0-10475 GCA_900323375.1 Benthosema glaciale
AGACTAAGCGAGCTGCGGCATTTTGGATCAGTTGGAGGGGCTTAAGTGCACATGCCGGTAGACCAGTCAGGAGGGAGTTACAGTAGTCAAGTTTTGACAAGACTGAGGTCTGGATAAGGCGCTGGGCTGACTCCTGGGTGAGTCGGATACGTCTATAGATCATGTGTACTGATTTCTGTGGGATTTGGACAAAATCCGTAGGTTTAGGATCAAAAAGTGTGTTTTGGAGAAAATTCTAAATGGTGGAAAATCTATCTTGACCCTATGGGCGTGGCCTATATGGGGAGATGCGTCATGACCCAAGGAATCCAGGGAAAAATAAACTTAGATTTTACAACCTACGGTTCAAAAGTTATAAGCCAAAACATAAAGTGGGCTGTTATAGCGCCACCATTACATTTTAAGCATTTGTGGCGCCCCCTATGGATGAAAATGGAATTGCTTTTGGGTCTTTGTTGATGCCATCACCCAAGACATGTGATTAAAATTTGGGGTGGACCGAACATTCCGTTCGGGATTTGTGGCATTTAAAAAAAAAATAGGCCCCTCCCACTAAATTTGGAAGCCTATTACGGCCGAACGATACAAATTAAAATTCTGAAAAAAATTGCGATAATATCGGACATGTCCAGAGATGATGTGTATCATTTATTGTGAGATTTGGACACAATCTGTAGTTTCTGCAGCAAAAAATTGGTGTTTTGGACAAAATTCAAAATGGTGGAAAATCTATCCTGACGGAAATGGGCGTGGCCTATATGGGGAGATGCGTCATGACCCAATGAATCCAGGGAAAAAATAATTTTGATTTTATAAGTTATAAGCCAAAACGTAAAGTGGGCTGTTATAGCGCCACCGTCAGGCCGACCGATACAATTATAAGTCAAATAATTTTAGTAAGTATTATGAACCTCTCCTGCAAGTCTTGTAACTATAGCCCTTACGGTCTCTGAGAAAAAAATACTTGAAAGTGAGTTTGCGCAGTTTCCCATTCATGTCAATGGGGAGATTTAATGCACAAATAAATTGATATCAATTAAACTATACAACATTTCTCTTAAAACCGACCAAGCACACGATTCCCGATTTTTCCGGTCAATTTGACATATGGCTCAAGTGCGTGCCACCAAAACTGTGGGAGGAGTTAAGTGGCAAAATAAGTTACTCTAGAAAGTGAAATAATAAAAATAAGAATAAAGTGTTCGGAAAACAATAGTCTGGTTGCCCCTATTATGGCAACCACACTAATAATGAAAATAGCACTTGCACAGGAAAGCATGTTCAAATCCAGGTTAAAAGAGGAAAGTTGGAGAGTGCAGCTTTTTTAGTAAAATACTCCACAAACTGGATTCAGGGGAAGAGCCAGAAACACACTTGATGATTTTAATCTGAAATACAACTGGAAGCAATAATAAAAAGCCTGCAAGAGTCTATACTCACCGATCAGGACACACAGGAGTCGGAGGTTGGTCATCTTGTTGTCAGATAAAAGCTGATCAAGTGATGTATACGTCCTGCTTCAAACCATGCTCTTTATATACTGTACTGTAGTCCTGCTTATGATAAAATTTACATTCACTTATATAACACTGTTTGAGCTCAAACTGTCTGCAGCGCCTAACTCAATATTTGATTACTTTTTTTAAATTAAAGACAATCCACCCAGCCTGGTGGGTATCTGTTCTCAGAGGAGTGCCCATGGCTATTGGAGGACCTGATGTAATTATATTCACCTGTACTTTCCTTTCCTTGAACTGTACCCATTCTGTATGTAAACTGTTAATACAGAATTTCAATCAATCAATCAATCAATCAATCAATCAATCAATCAATCAATCAATCAATCAATCAATCAATCAGCCAGCTAATTAATGTATGTGCAATGAGTTCATTACAGTGCTGTGTTGTTTTTAAATCATCAAATACATTCATTCAAACAATACATTTTACCTTTACTTTTTTTTGTCATGACTGTCTGAATTATAATTTAGTCTCCTTTGTTATTTAGAAACGTGATCAACTGCTTGCTTTATAGTTCATTTTTCATTTTCCTGTGGTGAATTGACTGTTTCTGTTGGTTGAATTTCTCTCATTAAATAAGCGCAAACTGAACTGTGTTTATGGTTTTATTCTCAATGAAAAGGGTTTATAGGAGAATAATGAAGGGAGGTCCAAGGCACTCTGTTGCAGTCAGGTAAAGAAAATCCTTTATTAAAAAAGGTCCATGATGATTTTTTTTAATGATCTTTGCCATGAAATAAAGGATTTTCTTTACCTGACTGCAACAGAGTGCCTTAGAAGACCTCCCTTTATTATTCTCTCATAATTTAACCCTCACCAACGAGCACCAGTTTGCAGTTTACAACTGCAGGGACCACGGCAGCGCTTCCCTTCCTTCTATTCCACGACAAGGGTTTATTCATACGGTGCTATCCTGAACTATGAAAATCTGTACTTAAACTTGTAAATGCAAAAGGTACCGAAATAAACTATTAATTTATATTTTGAATGTGTAGCCTAAGTCGGTTTTCACAAGTGGTGAAAAACTCAGATGAGGAACTCACTATAATATAAGAAAAATAGGAATAATATTTCTCTGGTAGACGGAGTCTACTGTATACCTGTCACCCTGACTAATACGAATTAATCTAAGTGGAAAACATTACATTAGCTACATTATTGAGGTTAAGCATAGTTGAGGTTTAACATAGCCTAATATAGTTTTAACATAGGTTTAACTGAGGTTTAACTAGTTTAGTGAGCTCAGGGTTGTAGGGTTGGGTTTAGGTATAGTTTTACTGTGGTGTAGGTTAGGCTCAGCTATTTCAAATGCTCATTAATCTCTTCTTTCGCTCAACTTTGGTCTTCTATGTTTCTATGGCTTATTTTGCGTATTGCATTTATTTTCTTATTGTTGCATTCCTTGGCCCCTGTTCTCGCTGTTATCGCTTCTTACAGATATATTATTTTGTATTATTGAAACGAGCTGATGTAGGCTATACGTTGTGGTTCAAACCATGCTCCATGACTCCTGATGAATACAGTTTACATTCATTCATACAACACTGTTTGAGCTCAAACTGCCAGCGCCTAACTCAATATTTGATGACGTTTTTTTATACAAAAGACAATCCACCCAGCCTGGTGGGGATCTCTGCTACAGTTGATCTAGTCGACTAACCATTTTAGCAGACTGTGATATCGACATTTAATCGTCAAGTACTATAGTTCAGGTGTGTGTTTATGTCAAGGAGCAGCATGATGATGCACCTTGTGACCTGTACACGTCTCTGCAGCATGCTTGTACGATTGTGGACTTACAGATTGATTGATTGATTGATTGATTGATTGATTGATTGATTGATTGATTGATTGATTGATTGATTGATTGATTGATTGAAAATCTGCTACAAGGATAAAACCAGAAAAAAGCACTAAGACTTGTTTACATAAGGGTTCATTGACATTAAGGGAGCATTTAGACAGGTACATAGGTATAGCAAATTGCTGTACTCTCGTCGTCAAACCCTATGCTATTCCAACCAAATCAAAATGAGCAGGGGTGAGGTGGGTTCTGAGAGTAAGGCCAAGTAGTAGCCTGACCAGATTGTTTTGGGATGTCTGGAGCCTTGTTTTTAAAAGGCTCCAGACACTTTGAGGTGCTGTGGTATGAGGTACATATAGTCAAAGATAATGCCCTGTATGAGAGCTCCTGTTAGGGTTTAAGGTATTTTTCCTGTCCAGTGAGAAGATCTTTTTCTTTGGTTGACCTATTTGGTATTGATTTTATCACAGGAAAGAGAATGGATTCAGTTTTTCCCAAGTGTAATGAAAGTTTGTTATCAGCGAGCCAGGTGCAGATTATACAGAGGTCAGAGCTGAGGGCCTTTTCAACCTGTAATATTTCCTTGTCTGAGACCAGGAGGGCTGAGTCATCCACGAACAGGAACAATTGCTGTCACAAGCTGATGTCATGTCTTGTGCTTTTGTTTGAAATGTATACGCATTCTGCATACTGTGAAATAATTTCAAAAATTCAATCAATCAATCAATCAATCAATCAATCAATCAATCAATCAATCAATCAATCAATCAATCAATCAATCAATCAATCAATCAATCATATAGGCCTACTGTAGGAACAGTAAAGCCCCTAGTATGCTTCCTTGTGTAATGCCACAGCTCACTGGGAGGGGGAGACAGTGTTCCGTTCACATCCACAGTTCCACTGTCTGTTCTCTCCCCTCCAGGTAGGATTGCAATGCATCCAGCTTTTGTGGGTACATCATATCATAAAAGTATCACTTTTTTAACCTGCATAGAATAACACCTTTATTGGAGATTTTGCACTTATCCAAGGTTAGAATGAGATGATAGTTCAGTAGATTTACACACCCTTGTGGGTTGGGTAATTAGCTGATTATCACATTCCCTCACGAACATCATGAACTCAGTAGCATCTCACATGAATTATCCCTCCATGACTTTTGATTGTATGAATTATAGTTATTTTGAAACATGATCAACTGCTTGCTTTATGATTTATTCTCATGCATTCCTTGGCCCCTGTTGGCCCCTGTTATAGCTTTTTTTTATTATTATTATTATTATTATTTATAATCATGGGTGATGGAACCCCCATTTGAAAAAATGTGAACTTAAACATTACACATATTCTTGGTTGAATAAATACATTTCAAATACTGCTATGATCCCATTCTTAACTGACTGAATTCTCATTCCCATTGCAGGTATAGCTAGGCCTATAGGACAGGCAGTAGGTGGCAGCACTCTCAACGTTATCTTGTAATACTCAACCATATACTCAAGTCAAACAGTTTGTCTACTCTAAAACATTACAATGAGGAAGTTTGCATTGCATCAGATTAATGGTACAGAAGAATACAACAACCTAATTTAACCTTTTTCATTCAATCTCTAAACTTTTAAATTGTAGCCTATTGCCTCAACTTGTATAGGTTTATTGTGATTTATGAGTTACACTTTAGTTGTGCTTTCACATTTCATGTCATGATTTTGTATAGGTTGTGATTTTTGTTTGATCATCTGTGTTGATTGGATAGCAATTTGGGACCCACTGCTGTCGTTTATAAACGCACATACAGCTGTGATATGTTTACAATGTATTCATAAAAAACGAATCAAACACAAATTAAACATTTACATACGATAATCTTTAACATTTCCATGCCAAGGATCCACAAATTTAAACCGACCACAACATTGGTTATTCAAAAACTGCAGATCTACAATCTCACAGCACGTAACTTTGTGCCGTGCTGCTACTTCTTAACATTTTCTAAAAATATCTTCTGGGGGTCACAGGCACAAAACATTGGGTGACCGTGGCCAAAAACACAACATCAATTTGGCGGTCCTTGACATGAAAAAAAGTGTGTTGTGCTCGGCGACCAGCGGGTTGTCGGCCCGCGGTTTGGCCTTCTGTTTCTCACTCCTCTGCAGGTGGGGCGAGTTGAGGAGCTGCACGGGCAAGGAGGAGCCTGTGGGCTTCAATTCACTACATCCAGGAACAGGCGCTTGTTGCCTGTATTACTGGCCTGATGAAGACTCCTTGAGAGTCGAAACATGTTGGCGTTATTTAATTTTGCTTAATAAAGTAGGCTACTTTGATTGTATCCTCCTTATCCTCCTTTTTATACTTTTTGAGTGCTCAAATCTATGCCATTTTTCATTGTCCTATTCCCTTGGCTCTTTGAAGCACCAGCCTACTATACTATTCATGTGCTGCATCTCCATTGAGCACCTGGCTTATTCTTTTTTCAACTTGGCGCTTGTTGCCGTTCGGCGATGGCCGTGCCTATATGACCCAGACGACCTGCCCACCCTACCTGGAGAAAAGGGGGTAACTAGTTAGTAGTAGTTCTTTAACCACTTATCCATCATTGTATGACAAGGAAGGAAAAAAATGGCCGTGTAAGCTCACAATGGAATGAGTCTATTCACAAAAGATTCCTGTCCCCGGCTGTCTTGTTGTTTTACGGTCTGTGTCATCATGGCTGCCGGTGGCCTCACCCTGAACATGTGGTTACGTTCCCACTGACTCAGGAACGTGCAGAGAGTGTTAAGAGAGGCAGGGGCTGAGATCCTGTGAGAGGACACAGCAGAGATCAAGAGAGATCAGCTTGTAGATCAGCTATATTTGGGGTGCAACCCAGCACCCCTTAGCTAGTGGAGATGCGGGGTAACGACATGGAATTCTAAACAAATCCGTTCAACACAAAATGAGTTCAGGAGACTTTTGCAAAAAGCTATTATTATATCCTGAATGCAGACTTTGGGTATGGCGCATGGAAAGGAAAGGAGGGGCATGTGCATTTCTTTCACCATAGTAAAATAAAAATGCATTGGTGGTCTGGTTAAGGGCAGATGTTTTACAGATGGGTAAAAGGGCGGGGGCTGAAGCCCCCTTTCATGTCTATGTGTGCACGTCCCTGCACTGACTCTTGCCAGAGTGGATGGCCATGACATTGAGCTCCATCACATTTGGGCGGCAGCCTCACACAGCAGGTCTGCTCCCAGCTTGCACAAACACCACCACCGGAGGCTGGTACAACTTCCTGTCCTGAAAAGAAGGGAGAAAACACACGCCTGTCTGAAAGCCACGTTCTCACCCGGGGGTATTCATGCGATTGTGTGAGCCATTGAGGCACCACATGGATTTCTTTAATGATGAAAATGTACTTCACCATGTTATGTTGTTACTGTATGTTATGAGTGGAATTCCCATTTAATGATTCGTTTTAAAATGTAGAAAGGCAGGCAGAAACGTGGTTAAACAAAAGGTACAAAAGATTTATGAATTTCATTGGTCAGCAATCATGTCAGTGCTCAATAAATAAACCAATTAATGAATCAATAAAAACAATTCATCAAGTTGGAAGCATTTCATCGATCAACAATAAGAATAGATGCATCCACAGGATAAAAGTGCTATAGTTAATATAAAGTGCATAACCATGGAGATATAAGGTATCCTACAGATCCCTGCCAGTACTGGGGGAGAATATTAAAGCAGCACTTCACATTGTAAGGTATTTAGAATGTCAGTTCTCTTTTAATCAGACAGGTATCGGCCTAAGGCCCAGTTATATGATTCATATCCCAGGCACTTTGGTGAAACAGAAACAAACAAAGCTAAATGAAAAGCAAATAGGTGCACAGTAAGCCAAATGATCAACTCCGGAGACAAACACCCAGAGGGATATCTGGAGATAACTAGATAACTAGATAACTAGGAGCCGTGTGGGTACTCTCCCACACCGTTGTATTGTATATGGAGTGTGTGGACTTAAATATAGACACGTCAGAGACAGTAGCCTACTGATGTTCTTCCAGCCGCAATTTGTATAGATTTTCTTTTATAATGGGATTAATCTAGAGTCGCAATACCATCCATTGACTTCCTACTCATTACATTTTCATCTGGTTGTATTAAACAACATTAAACTCAAAATCCACGACATGTTATCAGCTTTCTGTCCATAATATTCCACAAGCCACAATTCCGAGATGCCATCTTGCCATTTTTCAACCGGCCGTAAAACAACACGTGTGAGAGAGTGCTTGTTTAATAGAAGATCGCTTGTTTTACCTGCACAGGTAAAACACCCAAAGAAGAGGCAGACGCAGCGCGACGCCCCGTCACGCACAGCCTTCTATTAAACAAGCGCTCTCCCACAACATGTCTATGGTGGATTTGTATGACACAAAAGCTTTGCAGATTGAAAGAGGATAATTCAAGCTTGGTCTAGAGCTGAAATGTTGGTGAGTTTAACGTTGTTTAATACAAGCAGATCGCAGATGAAAATGTAATGAGTAGATTAAGTCAATGGAGGGTATTGCAACTCTAGATTAATCCCATTATTTAAAAAAATCTAGAGTTGCAAATTGCAGCTAATGTGCTTCTAAATCCAAAGGGCGAACCCCAGCAAAGCAGCAGTGGTGACGCTTGGCCCTGCAAAGTACAGGCGGCCGTGTTAAACTAATACTTAAATACTAAATTCACGGAGGCAAGAACAGAGAGAGCTCAGAGAGCACAATGAGACCTATACCGCTTTAATGAGTGAGACACACATCGTTGTGAAGCCCACCGCGGCGGACCAGATAAGGGGACAACTGTAACAACCGTCTTTACTCCTGTGGCGTCAAAGACGCCCAAATGAAAATGTACTGCAGAGAAGGAGGGCCGACAACATACCTGGGTGGCGTGATGACGTTTCACCGCACGCCAAGTACCGGCCCGGGACTCCAGACGGAGCCCCGAGGCTAAAGAGAAAACGACAACAAACGATCCTAGTCAAGTAACAGACCAATAAACAGTACAGTGCAGGCGATCATTCAAACAGCAAGGTGGAGAAACATATACCTGCGCCGATATGCACACTAAACCTGCCGTATTCTGTGTGGACAACACACCAGCTGACAAAGCCTGGTGTGGCAGCCACAACGGACAGAAGAGTGGGCGTTGGGCCGTGACATTGCACGTTGTCCATCCTGCCACATATGGAAAAAAACTACTTTTTGCATAATCATCATATTTCTGCAAAAGTAATTACGATTGTCTCAACAGGCCTATAAATAGATCTTGTTCTGACAAGAGGAGCTTGATGACCTGCACTGCCCCGGGGCACGGTAAGATACATAAAGGTGTGATGTTATGTGTATACTGGAGATCTTACTGTGCATATACTGTACATACTGTAGGCTACATGCGTGCAATTATGTTCTCAGGTCCACAGTCTAGGCTTGGATCAACAAGTCCTTCACTCAGAGTTCCCCAGGGGACAGAACTCGTCCCTTTCTGTTCGCCACGCCATCGTGTTTCTGATGGAAGTGGATCATCATTGTATGTCCGATTATGTTTACAACCTTAGCATGTGGGGCTGTGTTTTTCACCGGCCTTTTCATAACCTTGAGAATAGTGCTCAGATCAACGTTTACACGCTGGAGTGATGCAGATGTGGTTTGCGTTAGCATGAGGTAAGATATATACGATAACTTTTTGAAAGAAGTACAGTAATTTCTCACTGTTGGGTGGCCCACGATCTGTAATTTAAATAAGGGAGGCGCTTGCCGATCTACAAGCCAACGAGTCGGCTATATGTTTTTGAGGCCTATATACAGCTTTAATGTATGTTTTTCAACAATGGTTGTTTTAAAAACCCCATTGACAATGAAGAGAAATTAGAGCTTAAACAAACATTATCACCCATCGCTAACACAAATGATGTGGTAAATGACAAGATCGGCCCTCACTTCACATGGGTGTGATCTTTTTTTTAAACTCGCGTTACTGCATTCCAAAAGTCTTCTAGGCCAGGGTGTTAACTTATACAATTATGTATATGCGTTGTTTGAACTTGCAAGATATACATGTGTCTTTGGTTAGTTGATTCCTAAAATCAAGGAACAAAGTTTGTCCCTCATCACAAGTCTTACAACTAAGCACAGCTCAAGACTCACCTTTTTGTATTGATTTTAATAGACGTTTTTTATTCCTGTTATCTTATGATCTTGTGTCACTGATATGTTATTGCTTTATTGTCATGTTGCAATATATCGCACTGCTTGATTAGCTGCTGGTTTTTGATCTTTGTTACCGTTTTATTGCCTTGACATTATTTAATTTGTTTTACTCTTGTTTGTTCACTAAATAAAGTTTATTATTATTATTATCAGTTCAATAAGGGATATTATTTTTGTTTACAAATAACAGTACGTTTTAACAGTGGGACACCAACGGAGAGTGTCGCTTGAATTTCTTTGGCTATCGCCCAATCGCCCATTATTCGCCCGAAAAGATGAATTATTTTCATCTTTTCGGCCGACGTTCCTCCGCCCACTTGCCCGTTCGCTCATATCGCCAGTAGTCGCTTGTCCCATAGACAAATAATGCACTTCCGGATAATTTGCCCAGTCAGGGACGATTCTGTACAAAATAAGTGTGTTTTTGTTTTTTCCCCACTGACCATTATACAATGTTCAACTGTTAGGTTGGTTTCAGCCATCCATGCCTCTTTGTCGACCGCTGCTGGACTTGTTATCATTGCCTCCTGCAAGGATGTAATGACTGACAGGTAGGTTCATATAGAATAACATTACAGTAGTAGTTGTTTTTCATGTCTGGATCAATTTATACACATTTTATTGTAGCTACTGATTTGTCAGGCTATATATATATTATTTATATATATAAATAATCTTTCTTCCTTTCCACAACACCCAGACACTGGTTGGTGGATGGCTTTGTGTTGTTTGGAGCTCCCTACATGGTTTATGACATATTTGCCATGTACCTGAGCCACTACCATGTGTTCCAGAAGGCCGAAGGTCACTCACTGCACACGGTGAAGACGTTTGTACGCAAGGAATGGCTCTTACTTCTTCACCACCTTGTCCTTGACCTGGTCTTCGTGCCCGCTGCTCTGGTGAGG
>OOFJ01107971.1:0-10002 GCA_900323375.1 Benthosema glaciale
GTGAACTGTGAGTGGATGACACCATGAAGCATTTCTACTACGTTTACAATAGGACCCATCATGTTCATTTCATCAAAACATTTAGAGACATAATACCATTATCATAGTGCAGGGGTTCTCAGCGTTTTTGGCTAGGGACCCCCGGAAATGATTTGGCCATGTCTTGGGACCCCCGCCCCCCTCCCCACCCCTAATACAAATTGACCACTACTATAACCTGAATAATAGAGAAAATATATCATATAAATCAGATATAATCATTAAGGAAGGTTTATGGATGCACTGTGTACTATGTAAACTATCAATTTCCATTTTCAGCCATTCAGTTACAAAGAAAAAACAATATATATATTATTATTATTTATCTTTTTGAAAATCATCTGGGGACCCACCAAAATACTTTCGGGACCCCCTGAGGGGTCGCGACCCACAGGTTGAGAACCCCTGTGCTATGGTACCATGAGGTACATGTGACATCGGATGAGTGCTCCTGCTAGTGTCCCCATCGTGTTCCTATATGGACCAGTGAGGAGATCCTGTACAAAAAAAGTTCTATGGTTGACTTTTTTTTTAGTTCTTTGGCTGCCATTTTTTCACTGGAAAGAATTGCCTCTAAAATGCAACCCAGGTAGTTAATTTCCTCTTTTGTTGTGATAACATTTTTACTATGAAGCCGTCGTCGGCCTTGCAGAGGTTTGACTTCAACCCAAAGGGAATGGATTCAGTTTTTAGGTGTGTAATGGTGGTGTAATGATAGTTTGTTATCAGCGAGCCAGGTGCAGATTTTACAGAGTTCAGAACTAAAGGTTTTTTCAACCTGTACTTTGTCCTTGTCATGTGGTTAAAGTAGACAGTAGACACTATACTTGTAACTTGTCAGAGTTGTCAGGCAGGATAGTATCACTAGTCATAACAGCTACTGCACTGTAGCTGTATCTTCACGTTATGGCAGGTCTCTGTACAGTTTGGTATTTGTTTATGTAACACTGTTGTAAGCAGGTATTCTTTTTTAGAATGGTGATGTTGGCTGATCTAACAGTCAATCTGACAGTCCCGACAGTCCCGACCCACATGTAAACAGTGCTCTAATCTAGTGCCACCCTCAGGCCAAAATGTCCAGTTGCCATAATATATTTCAGGATGTACAGAATGAGAGGGGTGTAGTGCTGACAGGAAGCTGGAGGTTTACTCACACAAAGAAGAAGCGCGTGCAGACGTGGTCAGACACTGGACACACCCAGATGTTACCGTGTTTCTGCAGGTCCTTAGATGTAATTACTGTTTCAGACAAGAGGAGGTTCAATTAGATACCACCATCTTTGAAATTGTGTAATTGTGTTCATTTAACTTTACATTACGTTGAGAAACTGTGGACTGAAAACTGGATTGTAAATAGTACATTGAATATCAGCTATAAAAGAGTAAATGCACTATAACAGCACTATAATATATAATAATAATACAACGTATATATTTTTAAAGTACATAATAATCACAACAAAGTTGGCTTACAGAACAGATAATTTACTTTCATTTGTATTCGTTTCAAAAAATTAAAGCCTGGGGGAACAAGACACATTTCCTGGTCTAGGAGTGGGAGTGAACTTGGTGTATTCTACCAGGGATGGGAGGGACGGAGAGGGGCGCTCAGATCGATGAACCAATATGATCCAAGCATCCAGTGCATTGCTCCCGGCGGCACCCACCACTCTATACCAGAAGTCATGGTGGCTGGGCCAGGCTAGCTAAGCCCAAACAGTAACAGTGAGCTCCATCAGCTTAATGACTAAAGACAACTACATACTACAAAATTACATTATTCAGAACTTAAGCACTTTAAGAACTTAAGCAAAAAATAGCAGATCTACAAACTCATAATGCAATGTTAGCGACACTGTGAGCTTGTAGATTGTCTATTTTTGCCAAAGACATAGGGGGCCGTATTTTGTCCATGCCAAACCCCTTTTAGCCTATTTTTACTATTTTGAAAATATTTTTTGAATAGTTCAAATAGCCAATTTACAAGCTCACAACATGAAGATGTAGATCGGCTTCTATTGAACTATTCAAAATTATATTCAAAATAGTAATAGAAGTTTAGGGATAAAGGGTTTAGCACTGACAAAAATAGGTTCCTTGGTGTGTATACGGAAAAAGTGGTCAGACTCCGCTCCAGGCAACTCTGAGATGTTCTGACCGGCTGAACAAAGTTTGGACAGTGTGACTGGTTAGAAAGTTGGAAGATGGGGTGTTGATTTATTTAGCTTTGTTTCCCACATTCGGCCCAAGGCTTCATTCTGCCAAGCAGAAAATGTATTGGAAGAGACATTAGGGTGAGGAGGTTAGGACAAACTCTCTCTACCTCTATAATCCCCTGTCTGAGTGACCATGCATATATACAAGCTGCAATGGCGAGGGCGATGGTGGCTCAGGGGTAGAGTTACCGGATGGCAACCGCAAGGTTGCCGGTTCAAACCTGGGCTCCCCCAGAGTTAGTATCGAAGTGTCCTTGAGCAAGACACTTAACCCCTAATTGCTCCTAATGTGCTGGTAGGTGCCTTGCATGGTTTCCGCTGCCATCAGTGTATGAATGTGTGTATGAATGGGTGAATGTGATGCACAATCTATGTAAAGCGCCTTAGATAAAGGCGTTATATAAATGCACCATTTACCATTGGCAAAAACCTCCATTACCTCTGTGACAAATTTCCAACAGTGCATTGGAGGGAGATCCAGGTATTGAAACCAGCGGTTCCAGTGCTGGCTTGTATACTGGCGTTGAGGTGGTATATTAATAGCAGATGTACAAGCCGGTCGTGATTACTTAGTTTGAATACATTGTTCACTGTTGCACCCCTAGCTTATACCAGACGGCAATATAAAACACTTTTGTCTTATCAGAACTTTCAAAGTATATGGGCTCTATACTTGGTTAGCCTCTTTTTGCCCTATTTCCATCAAATGTTTGCCCATTATTTACGATATGCCCAGAATAGCGATTCAATAAGTTAGCTTTTACTGCTTCACTGCTTTGTTTATAATATTTTCTTTGGTAAAGTTCTTGTGTTTACCTTCACACAGAGCAATGCAGTTTAGATTCCGACTCTGGAGAAAGCGCGACTGTATTGGACGGCTCTGTTGAAATAGAGAGAGACAACAGCAGGCTCCTTCAAGCTTCTGCAGTGAGAGACAAACTGAGGTTTACCCGGCATGCAAAATATAAGCAAATATGAGCTTGCAATAATATCATTTTTAAGTGGATTGAACAAGTGAAAGCAATGACATCATAGCTTTTAGCAGTCCGTTTCATAGAACAGTGGTTCTTAACCTATTCAGGCACCAACATAATCTGGAGACCGCCTAAAATGATCATATTTGAACTGGGGACCCTACAAAATAATCATACTTGAACTGGGGACCCCCCACCCAGATGGAATTATAGGAGTTGAGCCATTACAATTACTTTGTGAAAATACGCCTCACAACAACATGAAGCTATTTTTGCCACTTTCTCATATAATTTGACAATTTGGTCAATGTTTGATCACTTTTTATAGCACGTTTGTTGATTACTTGTTCCACAGGTTGAGAACCACTGACTTAGAAAGCAGGCATCTGATAGTTTTTACATAAAAAATTTTTTTTAGTACGATTTACCTGTGGTATGGTATTCATGCGGTTGTAGCGCTGCACCAGTTCATCTTTGGTGGGCATGCGGTGCTGTCCTTTCCCCATCCCTACAAGCACAAGTAAAACACAGTCCTTCTGGTACCTTTTCATTCATGACACCGATACGATTCGGCGTCAAGCCTTCTCCAAAGTGATTCACGCTTCTTACAGGGAACTTAAGTACCATAATAACACATTTCTCAATCAAGTTATCAAGTATGAAGTTATACTACAACGTGTCACATTTCAAGTGACAAGTTGCTTTGGATTGTTCATTGCAATTGTCCATTGCAATTATAAATTCTAATGCGTTTATAATGAAGTCAGTGGGGTTGAAACCTTTTTTTTTGCCCAAATTTAGAATCCAACGTCAAATAGATTTGCCATAGAGTCTATGCCATGACTGACTGAAGTCACAAGGCTGACCACATGAAGTCTGAGATCTACAGTCTGAGAGCCACACTGTTCCCCCAGATCCATGTGATTCCATTCACTCAAAATCTAGCAGGGAAGACGCATAATTAATCAATTGTTAACTAATAACCGCCGCCCCTCACCCACCTATCCACCCATCCTCCCAGTGAAGACCATCATACAGAACTTTGTATAAGCTCACAGAGAGAATCAAAGCCCACGTCCCACAGTGGTGACGACAACACAGTGCAGCACAACAGGACAAGATGGACCCCCCCCTCCCTTCCCAAACAGATGAAAATGGACCATTCCAGTACGATGACAACTCATCCAGCCATGGTGAACACAGAATGGACTCCACCACCACAGAGGAAGACAATGGGGGGTAGGGCCCGTTTCCTACCTGAGTATCCAAAGGATATGCTGGAGATGGGGCTGAGATAGATGCCCTTTCCATATGCTGCCCCATGCAGCTTGGGTTAAAGAGAGCAGGAGGGAAGGAAGTGTCACTTCAGAGTCACACAGAAGAACTCTTTCATAATACGTACGTAGGCACAAGAGTAGCCTGCACACAAACTGTACTGTAAATACCAGACCTGGGTAAATTAATTAATGCCCTACGTGATCGTTTTGTATCAAACAGTTTTGGACATAATGAGGTTTCCACCCGACAGAGTGATATACTTTGTCATACGTCAAATAGCAAAAGTAACACTACCATAAGCTTGCCTTGTAAACGTATGCCTGTCTTGTATTTGTGTGTTTGGGGTTGGGTGGGGGGCATTTTGGAAGATTTCCGCCTATAGTGGAAATATTTGATGTAGGTCTGATATCTACAGTCAAGCATACGCACGCACACACAAGCACACACTCACACACACACACGCAAAAGTCCAGCAAGTACAGTAAGGCATCTGGCCAAGCACCACAGAGAAAGCTACTGTATGTTGAGCTTCTAAACGCTTTGAAGGCATTCAGCTTGTTGTGGACAAAGCATTGTGGAGAACATCCCATAATGACACGTGAAATTAGGTCAGGAATGATGACACAAAGAAGATAATTATGAAGATGACCGAGGATGAGGTCAAGGAGAGTCCCTTCCATGGCAGGAAATACAAGATGGGTCCAAAAGAATGGAGGCGATCAAAAAACGCACAAAAGACAAGCCTGGGGGGACGGAGGTAGAGGACAAATTGGATGGAGAACAAAGAACAAACAGTTTAGGAATGAAATATGGCAAATATGGAGATCAGGACGTGGCGGTGTGTCTGCATGGAATCAAACGGAGAAAGACAGACAGAAAGATAGACGGTGGGTTTTGTATGCGTGCATGTTTTTTTTTTTGTGTGTGCAGATTTATTCATCTGCTTCGCTGTGAAGAGAACAATGGTGGAAAGGGCTGGGATTGTTCAAGGTGAAACAGAGAAGGGGAATGAGCAGGCAGAGAAGCAGAAGCAATGCTGATCAAAGACCAGAGAGGAACATAAATAAAACACGACAGCCGAGAGGATCGGAGCCGCCTTTAAAGTTCCATGAGCCTTAAGATCCCAAATACAAATGTTTCCAAAATAATATTCTCCTCCGCACTGATGGATCTATCTCCGAATGCAAACGGGTACCGCTTTAAGTTTTGTATTTTCTCAAGCTACGCAGATGTATCCCCAAAGAGTCATTTTCATCCAGATTGCGCAAAAAAACAAACATAATATGACAATATAACTTTTGTTTCTTTACAACAGTACCAACTGTGAAAACAGATCTGACTTTGACTGGTGTTCACTGATTACCATACAGGACAAAATGACAAGTGCTAGAAAGTTTGGTTAATCATAATCAAATAAAAATTACTGTAGCATTCTTAAGTTTGTGCGACTGACAATTTCGTTGACACTGACAACACTATCACATTGTGGTGGCAACCCTCACTCACCCATGCAGCTCAGAATCAAGCCAAGGAGGTGAAAATAGGCTGTGCCATCCAGACCTCCTCGCTGACAATTTAATCTACCATGTAACCAAGTGTCTACACACACTCAAAGTCATTGCATGACTAGGAACTTAAAGGGGAATTCCACCCATTTTCAACATTTTACTATGTCATAAATATACCTTAATATGACATCATCATTCTTGATGATGTCATCAAGATGTGATTCACCATGCAGACTGTGTTTTCTAGGAAACACAGAATGGGGGCACTTTTTTATTATTTCCACACAACTCTAAGGTATATTAATGACATAGTAAAATGTTGAAAATGGGTGGAATGCCCCTTTAAGTGCTGACAGTTTGGGGTTGTCCTACAATGATGTTGCTGCTAATAGCAGTCTATTATAGCTCAACAGCTCAATCACCAGAAGCTGCTGTTTGTCTTCAATAGCTCATTATTAGAGAATGTTATTAAGGGAATTAAATAATACTCCACTTTTAGGACATAGCCTATAACCTACTCACCTTTTAGGTAAAAGGGTGATCACCTAAAAATTGTGATTTTAAGCGCTGAATATCAAAATCACATTTTGATAGATTATCACCTAAAAGTGGAGTATGCTTTGCAGTACCTGCATCATAGGGCTGGAGAGATGGTAGTTACTTACCTTCAGTGGGAGCCATTCTCACTCACCACCGCAATGTTTTGATTCAGTGGCCTTCCCCACTATACCACCGCGATCGATGCTTTGCCTCAGAACCACCGGACCTATACCCTAAACTGCTAGTGCTCTAAGTGGTTGACCCTCTCGTTCCAACAAGGCACGCAGGTAACCCGCTGACCCCCAGCCAACACCACAGCCCCCTCCCTCTCTTTCCCACAACAGGAAGGGGCGTGCCGTCCACTGCTGTCAGTACAGGAAGCATAGGGAGTAGCTGACATTGGCCAGGACAGGTTTCCCAGAGTGCCGTGTGCTCAGTAAAAGTTACCAAATTCAAAGTTGACAAAATGAAAAACTAAAATGCAAAAAAAAAAAAAAAAGGAAAGCTGGCACCCATTAACTGTCAAAATGGATCAGCTGGACAGCGGGCCTGCTCCCCGTGAGAACAGGCGCTGTCCAAGGTGGGATATGCGTCTTAGATTACAGCCAACTGCTGGGCTTTATGTACCTGCAGTTTGGTGTAAGAGGCATTGACTAGTCCATTTCTCAGAACGGAGTGCCAGTTCTCTATGTGGGAACCACTGGAGCAGGAGCACAGAAAGAGAGGGAGAGATAAGACACATATGGAGTTAGACACAGAGTGAGACGGTAAAGCATTGAATAAAAATATTATTGTGCAGAAATGTGCACTCAAAAATGTTGTAAGCTTAAGATCGTCAGTCGATCAATCAATCAATCAATCAATCAATCAATCAATCAATCAATCAATCAATCAATCAATCAATCAATCAATCAATCGTTTGTGGGAAAGTCGCTCGACAAAAATGACATGTCACATAACACTTTTCCACCTAACCAGCTAAGCATAAATTAGGCTTGAGGACTAATTTGCAGTGTTACTGATACAATGACAAAAACCAAGATGGTATAAAAGACAAAAAAACACTTTATTATTAGGTCCCCTACATTAGGTCCCCTACACACTACACAATATTTGTTCCGACTATGCTTTTTTGGCGCTCGCCAACAAAACCCCTAATTGGACACAAGATCGCAGATGTTTTTCTCACTGTGTGTGAGGCTTTTAACTCTCTCTTAGACTGGACATCATACAGTATGAACGGGGTTGCGACTGCACCCGTGAGAGCACAGGACAGCTGTGCTCACAGACAGCAAATCTGTCTGTCTGTCTGTCTGTCTGTCTGTCTGTCTGTCTGTCTGTCTGTCTGTCTGTCTGTCTGTCTGTCTGTCTGCCTGCCTGCACTGATAGATATATAACCTTTATAATTTTTTTGAAATAATGCATTAATTAATACAATGATTGAATAACACAACTTAAATATTGCTGTAGTAGCACTTTTACCACTGAAACCTTGGTATTTGACTATCTGAGCCAGCATTCTCTGTCTACTGCCAACCAGAATAAACCTAGTCATCTATTCCCACCATTACGCAGAGGATATTTAGAGACATGTCTTACATCATCCTCTAAACTTAGACCATTTATTATTCACAAAACAGACTCTCTGAGTAACCGGAGACCCAGATCACTGCCGTCTTTTATCACCGGACGCGTTGCGTGAACACAGGCCCCAGCTGATATATATCAAGCTGATGTATCAAATCTCCTGTCATGGTCTCTTAAAATAAACCAGGGTGCGGGTCGTGGGCGGCATGAGGGCTGCTGTTATTCTTAGCTGCAGTACATTAAAGAGAGTGCATGTTGAATTAACGTCACCTCCCTGGGGGACTGAGCCAGTTTGAGTGGTTTGTTGCGTTCCCCTCGAACTGGCTAAGAACATGGTGCAGGGTGGCTGGGGCATGCTAGCAACCGTACTGTACATGCTTTATTGGCATCATTAGCATTAACCATCTTAACGTTTACACATTCGACTGTGCCCACTATTGAAAAAATAAATAAAAAATCAGGAATAATTCATAGCTGCATAGTTGCTCGCAAATTAGCGGAACTTCGCCAGCACCCAGATGGGCTTTGTGTATCTAAAATGTTCATCCGAGCTCCATCTGCTACTGTCCGACACGATCTCACAGACATCACTGGCTCTGCGCGCTGGCACGGTGGGCGTGTTGCCCGTCCAAGAGAGATGGCCACTGCCATGTGCATTTGCTTTGTTATGGTGGAATGGAAATCTGCTGCGGCAAGCCTTGCCATCTACATTATCATGACCAGATGCTGGAGAGAGGATGGGTTCAATCAATTCAATGCCTCTGGAGATATGGAGTACTCCAAATCTTTCTATTCCACTGTACCGACATTTGTGTGCCAGGTCTAAGTTAGCGTCTGAGTAGATGGTGGTCCTCAGCTCTGGTTTCACAGCACCAGATCCTACAAACTTTCTTATGGAGACTTGCCTCTGGGTGAGAGACTATTGAGATTGACATAATTGGTGCAGTCATACTGATTGGATATTTGCATCAATGTGTTAACTTAAACAAATTGTATTTAACCACGTAACCCCTACACTACAGAATATACTGTTGACTCCTATATTTTCCCTCTACTTTGTGCCCAATGTTCCCCTATGCCATGCCACGAATAAAGATTTTAAACAACAACAAAAAGTCTATGTGCATGATGGAGTTAATAAAGTACTCTCTTCAAATGTGTTTTTTTACATTCAAACTTGGGACTTGCGTGCGTCCCAAGGAGGACTTTATAAAAACGGAAGCCCGACACGGGTGTCAGTACAAGGGCCGTCACCATGAGGAATTGTGAGGTGCAGTCTAGAAGCACATGGAGTCTTTGCGCAAAAATCCTTTTCAGTTCAAGGAAGCGCAATTTGAAACATAAGATAGTGGCCATCCTTTACATCCTTTAAGATCCAACTAAAATGATGGATCATGGACAATCAAACATTATTAAATATGTTTAAATGTAGGTTATTTTAGTTGTCCTGAGTCTCTGGTATTTTAAGCTTTTTTTACTGTTGTTTGTTATGTACCCATTTTATTAGTAATGTTTTTTATGTGCTGATTTTTGTATGGGAGTGACTACAGATGGAAATTAGCATCCTTGCTAAATCTGGCACAGCTGCATTGCATTGTAATGTGTGGTGTTCATTAATATGTACTGTCCCTCTCAAATAAACGTATCAACAAAATAGAGACGGTAGAGTTCGCGTCAAAATAACGTCTCTCATACTTTGGCTGATGTCAAAAGCCCCGCCCGGGGCATCTTTGGCCAAAGGTGGAAATAACAACAAGTCTGTTTTCATTCTAATTCTAGTTGTGATGGACGGTTTGAGAGCAACGTCTGTTCAATATTTGACATGTCAAATATTGAACAGACGTTGCTCTCAAACCGTCC
>OOFJ01107974.1:0-11344 GCA_900323375.1 Benthosema glaciale
CCGCCCACCCATAGGAGGTCCCATCCGATGGGGTGGAGGTGGCCCATAGCTCTCATCATTATAGTTGTGATAGCCTCCCTGAGGGCCACCTAATTAAAGACAATTATGGTAGGCATACTTAAAACTTAAGTGCTGTAATTTAATCTATTACGATGACATTTAAAAAAAACACATAAATTCTAGAGACATACCATAATCTGGTGGGTGGTCCCCCAAAAGAGCAGGCTGCCTCTGCCGCTTGTTGGGATTGGCATTGGGATCTAAAACCATAAAATAACAAAAACTGCCACTCCGCACTCAAGTGCTAAATGGGAAACTCAAGGTACAGTACACACTACACGGGTCACTTTAAGCTATGGGACAAGGTTGTGACTGACATGCAAGAGCAGGGCAAGATATTAAGTGCCAAAAACCGCAGGCTTTTTAAAACATTTTTATGCATGAAGAACATAATGGAGATTTTTTTGTATATACATATTCTCTCCCAACCCCCCCATCTTTGTTATTTCTGTTGGCTATTCAGAAGTAGCAGATATACGAGCTCACAGGGCAGCACTTTGTGCTGCGGTGTGAGCTTGTAAATCTATTTTTGAAAAATCTTAAGTTTAAAAACTACCGATTCAGAAGGCATTTGTAGAATCGTCTCGAGTCTTAAGGGGTTAAGAACTAATTTCATATAACCTAACACCTCTGTCATTCCAAGGCAAACACACACACACACCTTGTGAATTGTTCCAATTGCCTTCAGCGTCAGCATCTGTACAGGTACACATATCAAGTCCAAAATTAACACGGAAAAGTGCACACGTTGGCGATAGTATGCATAAACAACGCATTCCTTTAACACCTATTGTAAGAATCAGCATGGACAATATTATGTACCACCTGAAAACAGTTTAAGCATGTTTTATTGACAAACGATATGGAAATATTGAGGCTATAGTTGACAATACGAAAAGGAAAATTAACCCACATTGAACATAGGCTGTTATATACATGTATATAAAAAATATATATATTTATTATATATTTAAATTTTGTAGTTTTCCACAATTGTAGCAGGACCAAGGAAACTAACTGACTATCTGAATATACATTGCATACCCGTTACTGAGCCTATTCACTGCCTGCATTTAAAATTTCAAAGAGCAAGTACATTATTATATATAAGCTTTGCGAGTGGCCTTTTATATCAGATAGATTGCTTCAGTCTTTATTCATTCAAAACAGATATACATAAAAAGAAAAACTGGATTTCTAATACCTGAGAGTCTCAAAGAATAATTTACACAAATAGTGCCCTAATTCAACAAAATCTACCACATCAATATTGGGTTAATTTTACCTTTGAGAAGCGGAAATACCACAAATTTCAAAAGTTAATTAAATAATCAAACTAACTATCAAGCATCGCAGCTCACTTTGACAACCTAAGATACACACCTCACAATGAAAATAATCCAGGTCTGAAAATAAGAGTAAATAACAGCTTTACCAATGTTTTTGTTGACTTTTGTTTTCCTTTTCTTCTCAAATTTATTCATTATAATTTCTCTATTAACACTAATCGAATCAGTTTTGCATCAAAATCAGAAGCCAATGTGTCACAGTACGCAATATCAATAAGGCTTACAAAATTCCAGACCTGGCATCATTATGGGCCATTATCAAAACCTTTCAAAAGTATATTATTTACACAATGGTTTGACACTTTTATACATTCATTCTCAACCAATCAGGTCATACTATTCAGCCATGTCTTTACATGTACTTACAGCACCACCACACGGAGCACAGTGGACACAGTGGGCAGGTAGGGGGCGCTCTTCTGCAAGGATTCTGCCCGCCAACCTTGTGACTCTGGACTCAACTCAATCTTCCTTGTTTCCTCCTTCCTTCCTTTCTCACGAGAGTAAGTACATCCACACATCCAAGCTTGGTTCCGAGTGGCTGGTTGCTGCTTTGGGTTTTTAGTTTTTTTGTACAGTTGCAACAATAGGCTCACGTCCAGCTTACGGTGTTCTGACCGCAAAGCAGGGTATTTGCACCGTTTGAGACTGGGGTGTCTGCCTGCCCACAGACACACTGAGCCAAACCTGCATCACACGGGAGGCGTTAATGGCATCACTATGGGCCAGTTGACAAAGTGGGGAGGAAAAAAACAACGTAGAAACAACACAAGAACAGCACAGAGAGAAGAGGAGGGGGGATGGGGGTAGAGGGGAGGGGGAATAGAGTACCAGAGTCCTGAAATGCAGAGAAAGCATTGGGAGAAGATTTGTTTGCCTCTGTGCTTGTATGCTTGACGGGTGTTTGATGCTTGTGTCTTCATGGGCCCCCCTGTGGTTGCTCTCCTCGTGTGAAAATGACGACACGCATGATGCTCGCTTTTGTTTGTATAATAGCCGCCGGCCACTTGGAAACTGAAAAGGCGTCTAGTGCTTGTAGCCATTAAGTCATCTGGAATATCTGCAATGGTGGTGTGATGTCATGGCGATTCGGCTCTGTGTGTTGCCGTCTGTATTCAGCTCAGGTGTGTTCATGTGTTCAGCACAGGAAGGGAGAGTGATAGCAAAGGAAGCCCATACACCAAGGTCAAGAGATGAGCATCTGAACGTCTGAGAAAACGAGTGGCCTCTGTTTTTGTTTACTGCCTCAGTTATGTGGTGTCATCTGTCTCCGTGTGACGCTGTGTGTCTGAAAATTCCTCTGTTGCGTCCTGTGGTTGTGTATGGCGGTCAGATCCAAAAAGGGCTGGGGAAGGTGTGGCCTTAAACACCCACACACCTCCTGCCCTCACCACACATAATGTGTTTAGTGAAACAAAAAAAAGGGTGAGTCTTCAGAGCTCTGGTGGAGATGGCATGTGCTGTACTTGTACGAGGATGACGGATGGTTATCAATCTATCAGATGAGCCTGCGGTGGATATGCGGGGGTGTCTGTTCACGTGGCCATGGAGTATTTCTGTCCCTCACCGTGATCAAACGTGGTGGCTACTGTCCACCACACACAGTAAAATGGATTCCCATGTCAGGTGGTGGTAGGGGTGATGGTGGAGTTGGGATAAGGAGGTACTGATAGTTGAGGTAGTGTGATTCCAGTGTCTGTTGCCCCACTGTGTCCGATGTATACAGAATATTTGTGGCTGTGGTTGCTGTACTAGCTGTAGGAGTTGAGGTGAGCCCTGTATATGTGCACAGTGAGGACACAAGGAGTACCTCTTTCTCGTAAGGCAGCCGAAAACTGACAAATAGCCTCTTGAAGAGGGTTACATTTTACACACCTGCATGAATCGTGTGATGTATATTGGCCATGGTGAGTGTGCATGAGAGTAAAAATGTAATTTACAAAAAGGGTCTGGAACTGAGATAAAGCAAACAATTACATGTGCCCCATAGAAAAAACAAATATTTGCCATACTAACAAAACTCAGGACCTATTTAATTAGTGGGCCAACTGAAAGCTACCACACCAATGTTATCTGCACTCTTTTTTGTACATGTTCTTGAATTTCAGTTAATTTTCATCAGGCTTTTTGCACATTATTAAGAAACGTCACTAGCTTACTGAGCAAGCATGGTACCAGCAGCACTTTGATTAAACAGTGCAAGTTCTCTTCCATCACAACGTGACAAATGCCTGGCAACATATCTGTAATTTAATTAGCGACTGTTAGCTTGCACTGATTTAAGGGATAATTTAAGCTCTTAACATTAAATGTCAGCAGGACACATCCCTGCCCACTTAAATTACGCAGAAATCCAATGTAATCTCTAGCTGAAACTAGCATCAACTTGCATGGCATGCAGAAACTATAGCAGTACTTGTAGAGTACGTGCATTGATCCATTTGTTTGCGTTTCCATAACAATTACAAAACTAAATGAAAACATCAGAGCATTAAATTTCATATAGCGTATTTCAGCTCTACATTTGATTGGTATTTGGTAGGCCTCAAAACAATGAATGCTGTAATATAGAGATAAGTACATTTCAATGTCAAAGGTGCTCCCATTTTGTGTGTGTGTGTGTGTGTGTGTGTGTGTGCGGGTGTGTGTGCGTGTTTATACACCGAACACAAACTGCCCTGTGGTGATCGACCATAACTACAGTCAATATAAATGAGGAAATCTCCAATATGTTGTGCATTTGAAAGACGATACCAAACAGTGTGATACTCTCTGGAGTGTATTAAATTATGGAGGACTGTGAGGGTCATGTGCAACTGCATGCGCTACGGACTGTGGGGCATAACGTGAAGGATTGTGAGACTGCATGTGCTACTGTGGCAGGTGTATTACAACGTTGAAAACTTAACATGCATGACCTTGCATAAAATAAAATAAAAAACGGCTGCTGGTGAGGTTGCTCCTCGTGCCCTTACTTTGTGGCAAGAGAAATAATGCATGAAGAGAGTGAAGGCATCACTGGAGTGCTGCCATTGAACACCAGCACAAATTAACATGGTGATGAATGATTTCATTCAGTGGTGTTCAAAGGCAACACCCCAGGAGGCAGGAGACCCTAGCCATCCCGTATTGTGGCATGAGAGGAGAGGAGGAAGAAAAAAAGTGGAGGGGAAGGGGTAAAGATTGTATATTACCATTGCCGCTCAGGTTGGGGTTGGTGTAGTCCCATGTGTCTTGGTCATTCTTGAACACATTGAGGCGTGCTGGCTGTGGAGAGGAGGAACATACAACAATGAAGACTACATACATTATCATGAATATCTTTTGGGTGGAATCCAAAATGTCCAAATTGGAAAAAAATAACCTTCAATGGATCCCATGTAGTTATTATTTAGTCACAAGCCCTTGATATTTGTCATTGATTAAATATCAAATATATATATATTTTTTTTTGTTGCTTTTTTACCATGTCAATTCATTCCTCCCCATACACATTTCTGTGTCACCACTGCTGTTGTAACATATCCTACTGGCTACGTGCCAGTGAGGAGCCCCACCCCAGTCCAAAGAAGTGTGTGTAGTGACAAATATCACCCCTCCCCGAACACGGTCCAATAGTGTTCATATACAGATGCTCGACAAAGCAAGATGCTAAGAAACCCCTTCCCGGTAGTGGTCAGCTACTTTACCACTGCACCACCCGAGCACCCAAACCACTTTTCACTTTTAAAAGCAGATCTTGTAGAACTTAGATTGACATTTTCTTTTCTACTTTTGTCTGACTCTGTAGTATGATGTAGGGCATTCATTTACATAAAATAACAAAATAAATGTAGAAATCTGGAGAACGAGATAAACGTTTCTGCCTGACAACAATATGTAATCTTTATTTAGTAAGCAAGACGGTCGCTTTAGCCGCTACCTCACCTTGGCATATTCAATCTTCAGTGTACAACAGCCAGAGTAGATGTCAGCCCCATTTAGAGAGGCTTTGGCCCTCTGGGCACTTTGGACTGAGTCAAATGTGGCAAGAGCAGGTCAAGGATTGTGCTAATCACATGGTCATAAATGACATGTCAAATAAGGCTCTGCTTAGGAGACTTCCAAAGACTGAAACACACGTAAAAATATTGTGTCAGAGATGTAAAGAACATGCACAAATAGAAAAATAATAAAATGGCGGCTGTAGGACATATTTTACATTCAGAATGAGTAAATGAATGTAAACATAATTTTTTGTTTGTTTAAATAACTTCAGGGTATGTGGTTTATAACCAGAAATCCTGAATAAAAACATAGGGAAAAAAAGAAAGGATTACATTCATATGAAAAGAAATAAAATAAAACTTTGCAAGGAACACTTTGTTTTCAAACAATAAAGCAAGAAATCTGTAAATGAATTACGACGCTGTACTCTGCAAAGGATATTCCACCATGGACTGAACCCCATTCTTCCTAAAGATGACAATCCTTTGCACCGGGCCACAGTTGTTGCAGATGGTGTAGAGTACATCCTGTTGAAGCATATAGCAATTGCCTAGTTAGTCAATGGCAGTTCAGTTATTCTAAACAGTTTGTGCTCTAGTCTAAACTCAAGGATTACTAAAAGTCAATAAACAAATCATGTTGTTGATGGTCTGAGGACCACAACATTGACTCTGTCACTTTTTGCACTTTTGTAAATGACTACTTTGCAGGGTTAGGTTCAGTGTGCACACCTTTTTGTTGTTGAATTATTGCAAACGCAGTGAGCCCTTACTACAGTATGTATCCCAGGCAGAACATGTCTGTCTGTGTCTGTCTGTCATACCGTGGTGTCACGCCACCAGAGGGCGCAGTTACACCAAACCAAATATAATATAAAACATAACAAAATAATTATGACAGACTTCAAATACACTGCGTTTGCTCACGTGTCTTACTTGTTATAGTTTTCTGGATGGATATCTCTTGAGCACACATGAACAGATTTTCACAACACAGTCGAAAGGTTGGTCCTGGGCCAGCTGATTAACTTTTCATGCCAGTCACATAACTTCTCAACTGATTGAAATAATACTTTCAGAAATGTTTCTCGTGAACCAAGGAAGAAAGACATGCAACGTGAAGTTATGTTGGTCAGCAATCTTACAAACTACCAGGATGTTCATGTACCTATCAAGCTCAATTTCAAATTAAAGGCATCATGATTTACTTCTTTATTTTGTCCGACATCAATGAAAACAGGGCACACACCAGTGAGATATTTTCCCTCCACAACACATTCTCAACTTGAAAATGTACTTTCTGACACATGTTGAGATCAATAACTACTCAAAGCGCTTTACAATGGTCCATTCATTCATACATTGGGAGGTGAAGCCTTTGAAGTGCTGGAATGTTGTTATAGCAACGCCCAGTGATATATCAACCCTGTAGTGTCATAGAGTTTATGACACCTAGAGTAACTCCAAATCAGACAGCGGGGAAGAGGAGCGCTCGCTTTGGTTCACTCAACATCCCATTTTGGTCACACCATTTGTACTTGTACAAATGCCCCCAATGTATCTTTTGAGGGTGGACAGATTACATTTCGGACGCATTTGCAAACAAAATGGTCACAAATTTGCTCTTTTGAGCAATGGCTTACATATCCAAATAAGGCAAAGACATTAAACAGCTACCATTCAAATAAATGTTCATTTTGTGTACACATGCATGTTTGATTTAGGTATGTAGTTCATAACTGTATTTCAGTCCTTAGGCTACTAGACGTTAACTAATCAGACAATGACGTTGGCTAACCGGTTGCAAAACAATCCGTTATTCAAAATCTCTGGTTGTTATCATGCCAATCTCTACTGTGCGGAAATTGTGCCATTTAGAACCTTCTTTAGTAAATTTGTAATTTCTTTGTGTTGGTTACCGTGGTGATGGGATAGATGGGGTTCATGATAGTTAGCAACAGCACATTGTTGACGCTACGGGTGTCATCTGGGTCTCCTGGCCGGGAGATCTTCTGGCTGGTGGAGTAATTGATGAAGGCAGGGTGGCCTGCGATGTAGACCTGGTTCTCTTGTGCATAGGTGACAGCATTGCACGATCCATTCATGTCCTCGTACTCCACCAGGGCCTGACGCTTCTTGGGCATCATGACCACATAGCTAGAAACACGTCATGCGCACAGTAACAATCGCTTAACCAACTTTTCTTTGGCTTTTTTTTACATTATGAAAACAATAGTCAATCTACTAGTAGTAACTAGCTCATTGTGCATCTAACTAATTAATTCATAATTAAAACCTTTAACTTCACATACAGTATATATATATATAATACTTAAAGAGCTAATCATAAGTTCATAACTATCTGAGCAGCCATCAGCTAGGTGAACCTGAAAACTATTTTCCCACTGCAAAAAAATAATAAAATATATGAATCATAAAACATGGAGTATATATGAGGGCATCCACCAAGAGACTGATTGAGATAAGTAAATAAATGTTAAAATCGATACAACTGAAAACTGTCAGTGTGGCTGTCGGATAGTGGAAATGGGCGGTGGTGTACCTGATTGCTCCAAACTCCTGCAGGGCCTCCGCCAGGTCAGCCTCCATGATGCCGTCCACCAGGCCTCGGATGTGCACCACGGGCGAGGGGAGCGTTTTGTGGGGGTCATCGTAACCGTCCTTTAAACCAAACCAAACCAACACGACAGCCTCACATGAAGCACAAAAAAGCACCAACTAGCGCAATGTAACCTGGATAGTGTAAGTGATTGCTCAGCAGTTGGCTACCAGACCTAGGCTAGTCAGTCCCCGGCCGGTGTAGCAAATCAAGCTATTTGAACGTAAGGACACTTGTTATAATTATTTAAAAAAAAAAAGCTGTGCCATTTCCACGACTAAAGTAATAGAACCTTAGCTATCAACTCCCCAGTGGAATGCAATAGTTCTGGCCCTACTTTGATTACAGCAAATTAAACACCATGAGCTTTAGCTTTTCTTTGGTCAACTTGCTAACATTACACACCCAACTGTCTGTATCACCATGCATGCCTCGTAGTTTAGCGTTATTATACATTCACAGACAAGACAAGAAAAAATAATGGCTTAATGATTTACTTCAATACGACAGCTACTAGAACAAGCAATACAAAAACATAATAATAACACACCGCTGTCCCGTCCTCAGTTTTCTGTCTTTTGGTTGCCCTGCCACCCTCTCCGTAGTAGCGGCCCGCAGTAGCAGCCATGTTGTTGTCCTGTCTGTCCACTCCTCCACCGGCAGTAGCGCGCGACTCAACGCAAAATGCCGAGAGAAACAGTGCACAGTACATTCTACCAGTGTTGCCAGATTGTGTGAGATAAATCAGCAACCAGGTCTATTGATTGCTTGATTGATTGATTGACTGACTGACTGACTGACTGACTGACTGACTGACTGACTGACTGACTGACTGACTGACTGACTGACTGACTGACTGACGGATTGATTGATTGATTGATTGATTGATTGATTGATTGATTGATTGATTGATTGATTGATTGATTGATTGATTGATTGATTGATTGATTGATTGATTGATTGAAGCATTTATTATCAGTTTGCAAAATGGGTATATGTTTCACATGAAAGCACAACTCAATAAAAAGACTGTTACTGTAGACCAGAGCCTTCTGTAGACGACACACTGTAAAAAGCATGTTTACAACAGGGTCCACAATTTTCAATTCATAGGAAACAAGACTACACTAGAAACAAGCCCCCAAAACACAACTTAACAAAAAAAGCTTATAATAAGCAGATATGGCAACACAGCATTCTACTAACTACAGAACCTCACCAGGCCTACCTTTTAGAAATTGATTTATTGGAGATTCTGACCTTCAATTGTAGGCTATAGCCTACATTTTGTTTTAATCGTATTGTTCCACTTTTTGATTTGGCAATGGAAACGTATGTTTTCTCATGCTAATAAAGGCAATTGAATTGAATTGAATTGAATTGAATTGAATTGAATTGAATTGAATTGAATTGAATTGAATTGAATTGAATTGAATTGAATTGAAACGAAACGAAACCTGCGCGTGCACACACACACACACACACACACACACACACACACACACACACACACACACACACACACACACACACACACACACACACACACAGTTTCTATATCATATGATCAATACATTATGCCATCAGCTATAGTTTAATGCACATATTGTGGCTTTTGGAAGAGATAAGCTAGTTTAGGCCAGGGTGGGCAGAATTTTTTTCATGGTGGCCATACTGACTTTGATAATGTGAGTGAAGGGCAGGGCCACACATTGGATTTTTTTTATTTAAACTTCTAACACATAGGGATGAATTACGGTATGTTAAAACTGCATGAAGTTAGACTTTTACAAATGGGTCAATTGGTCAAATGGTTTATTATATTTATTACATTTGGGGTTCATTGTCTTGCCCAAGGACACTTGGGCACTTGGACACATCATGTAGACAGGAGGAGCCGGGATTCAAACCACCGAGTCGCCGACCCACGGATCATTGGATGACCTGCTATACCTCCTGAGCCACAGTCGCACCTAGGCCTACACTTGTAGGATACAGGCCTCAGAAAAAGGTTAACATAACAAGAACAGTTTCTGAACAGCATGCAGTTCTGAAACTTGACCTTAGAACAAGAGACTGTTATATATAGCATTTGGGGATCATTATCAATATTTGTCAGACACAAGACACTAACCATCCAACATATCTTCCTTAATTAAAACAATTCATAATTCTTTTTTTCTCTATGCTATAACCAGCATAACTTGTTTCTCTTCTTTCAGAAAACAATTGGTTATCAATATCATGCATCCGCACAAGAGGGTTCAGGTTATGGAAAAGTGGATAATCAAAGTCAAAGGATGATCCATACATTGAATGGAAGTATGGAACACATGTTCATGCAGAAGATCATTCTTCATTAAAATTAGTAATTGCCAAATCTAAAGAACTTTTATTTTGAAAATCTTACACAATAAATGATCACACTTGTTGTACACACACTTGTTGTAAATCCTATCCCCAATGCATGATCCTATCACAAGACACGTGGAGTACTGTTTCACAAACTGGTCTTGCACAGGTATAACGATTCTCAAACCCATTGAACAGCGAGTCTGCTGTGATGTGTTCGATAGGAACCTCCACTCATATCACCACTGTAATATGCTTCAGAAGTACAGTTCCTTGAGTTTTGCTAATTTTAAGGTTTTTACACAGGTTAGTATTACCGGTATTTACAAGACCCATACATGGTCTGTGCCCGCCTCCCCTAAAGGAATTCATAAAAAGGAAGCCTGATAGAGGGGACTGGGAAGTACTGTACCGGCAAACATCTTTTGGTAAAAATATTCCTTCAGTTCAGGGCTGTTCATCTGGAATGACCTACCCCTGACAATAAGATATTGTCCGTCATTTCCATCCTTTAAGTACAATCTAAAAAAAATGGTTACTCGATAATCAAACCTGTGACCATATACTGTAGCCGAATAAGTCTAGTAGTGCACCTTGACAGCATATCCTATATTACTTGAAAGCAATATTGCACTTTATGCAAAAGTTAACTTTACTTACAACTAGAGAA
Organism: Benthosema glaciale; assembly: GCA_900323375.1. NCBI lineage: Eukaryota > Metazoa > Chordata > Actinopteri > Myctophiformes > Myctophidae > Benthosema > Benthosema glaciale. The sequence continues at coordinate 11,038 of OOFJ01107974.1, forward strand.
AGTGCCCTTGTGGGCACATGTCTCCACCAGGATAGTGTCATCACATCACATGACTATGGAGATCATGTGTACCACATATACCTATACATTTGGATAAAATGTGAAGTATATTTTTAATATAGTAATATTATTAATATAGAAAATGTGTTTTACATATGTCGGCCTCTGGGTGGCGCTATAAAGAGCAGATGTGGAAAAACTCCTGGCAAAGGGTTTTCCTTGGCCTCTAGGGAGTGTGCATACAAGGTTTTACACAGATCGGTGCAGTAATATAGATGAAGCCAACTAAAGAAACAAGACAGGTGAG
>OOFJ01107975.1:0-12227 GCA_900323375.1 Benthosema glaciale
AATGGGGATCAAATGGAACACGCTCAAACAAAATACACTCTTGCATTCCGAGTTAATGAGCTTGGTCACACACACACACACACACACACACACACACACACACACACACACACACACACACACACACACACACACACACACACGTCAGAGTATTTCAGAAGTATGTCTTTCTAATGAAAAATCGAGGAAAAAACGTGACTGAATTGAAGGGATAAATCAAGGGGATATCATTGTTTTGAACAGAGGAGGCTCAAAACAATGTTTTGACCCTGGGTGATGCACAGACTCCAGACAAAGTCAGCCGGACGAGTCCCTGTCCTTGGATGAGGCATTTTTTCCTTCCATAGGTCACAGGAAACCCCTGTAAAACAATTGCCCAATACCCACAGCCGATCAGCAAGAGAAGGTATACTATGTAGACAATATTTTAGGCCAATAAAAAAGACTATACACGAAATTTCCCACTTTAAACAAAAGGAGCTACCCGGCACCAAAAGAACAAAGAATCGAGTCCAAGGACATGGACTCGTCCGGCTGACTTTGTCTGGAGTCTGTGCTCCAGGGTCAAAACATTGGGTCAAAACATTGTTTTGAGCCTCTGTTCAAAACAATGATATCCCCTTGATATCCAAACTTGATGACTTGAACTTGAACCATACATGCAGATATAGACAACATAGTTAAAGTTATGTTAACTTTATGAACTAAATACAAATACATTGGACATAGAAAAAGACATGCATCATTTTAATACTAGTAAAGTAATTAGCTGAAATCAATGTCTGTATGTACTGTAAGTCGGAGAGAGTGTACAAATGGAACCAAATGGACCAACTTTCAAGAGTTATGGGGGTCCTCGAAAGAAAGGATACTGATAAGGCCAAAATATCACATTTTGAACAGCTAGCGCTAGTTCTTTTCCCCCAAATCAAGCTCGAATCCATTCTTCCCCAACTGGATAAAATGTATTTTTGAAAGTACCCCACATTCTGATGTGACGGCTAGAATACATTTATTTATTATTCTTTTTACTTTTATATTCATCTTTCTTCCCAGGCAGAGCTCCCATGCCTTATTACAGAGCCATGCAGAGTCAAACCAAAGACAAATACGGTTGGAATTGCACTGACCGCCGTAGTTGTTTATTTATTCTCTCTGCGCGGATAAACCACAGCCTGAATCAAACTTTGTTTTGAAAGACGTGAGTATGGTATTGTAGTCAAATTGCTGCTTACATACAAGATTATGTATCCCTGGGAGGGGATATGAAGAAGTAACGGGTGAAAGAATAAGCAAGAAAGTGAGAAATGGGTATTGATTTGTATTTGTATTTCTCATTTTTTGGGGGGTGAGAGTCCCATGTATAGTCCCTTTCACAGCTGCCTCAAGTTCCAAACATAGGGTCTTTATGTCTGTTTGTGTATTCTCTAAATAAAGCAGAAATGCAAAAAAGCAAAACAAAAAACTATCTTTAAAATAGTACAGCATGCTATTTCGAGAGAGCAAAGAAAAGAGGACCCGCTGAGTGACAAGCCATCAACCAAGAAATACAGAGAGAGAGAGAGAGAGAGAGAGAGAGAGAGAGAGAGTAGCTCACAAGCCGAGAGATAGGATAGAGACCAGGGCGAGGAAGAGCCCTGGCATCATTGTGTGTTGAAACATCTGATTATAGAGGGGAGAATGAGAGAAGGGAGAGGTTCATGGCTGCAGATAAGAGGTGATGTGCTGAAGGCTCACTGCAGATATTTTCCCCCTAATGAGTCACTGGAGTCAGGCTTGATCAGGCCCGGTAACGGTGGTGTAAACACAGCGTGCACACGCACACACGCACGCATGTGCGTAGTGCGTACACACGCGCACACGCACACACGCACGCACGCACGCACGCACGCACGCACGCTCAATGCTCATTCGAGTTTACTCATTCGAATGATGAAACTCCTAATGATAGCTGCCAAGTCCCCGACAAACCTCCCTAATGTATTGATAAGCATTTAACTCCACAACTGCAGTCATATCGCTGTCGTGATCAGTGATAAACAGGATGTTAAATCCTAAGAGCTGTATAAACTTTCTACATCAGCGCTAACATCTCCCACATAAACCTTCGGCCGTTCTCCATCCCATGTCGCTTTAGGGTTAGTTTAAAGTTATCAAAAGGTGCACATTATTCTTGTTCCACCAAATCGTGGCTCATCCATGACGTGTACAACCATAGTCTTGATTGTATGGCTTTATGAACACATGTTACTTTGTGATCCTAAATGAAAATGTAATTATACACACGCCATGTGACTCAAGACATCATTTGATGTAGCAATTTCATATTGACCGCAACAATTGGGATAATTGGCATAATGTTTGTGTTGGCGACAAAGCAAACATTAATTTCTCTTCATTGTCAATGGCGTTTTTAAAACAAACATTGTTGGAAAAAAAAACAGAGGGGCTAGTGCCCCTCAAAACAGCCAAAGTACAAGCTCACAGTTGTAGATCGGCTGTTTTCGACTTTTGCACGAAACTATGCGGCATCATCGCTGCCAAATATAAAAAAAAGGCGTGAATTATGTTGCAAAAAGCCCCTACCCAGCACTCCTTTGAAGGCGCCGGCCGCTAGTATTGTATTCATAGGAGACGATTAAACATCCGGTGGTGAGTCAACACACATAATAGCGAGTTTAAGATCGCTCGACCATCCGACGTGCGATGTAAAAAATGAATGGCTCGGTGCTCGATATATAAACTTCGCGGCCGTCAGAGCCCATGCTACGACGGCAGAACACAGCTTTTGGCGTCCTGCCTGCAACGTCGACGACAGGGAAGGTGCATGTACGTGTCACCATGGAAACCAGAGGCGCCAGTGGAAGGGGTGGCGCCCGTCGGCGTTGTCAACTATTTGGGCTTCTGTGGCGACGGCGTCGGAGCACTTCCTGCTTCCTCGTCGCGTCGAAGTCGCAGGGAGGGCGATCTTAAACTCGCTACTATTAAGATGACACAACATCCAGCCGTGGTGCTTTGGATCTTCAAAACAAGGGTAACTCTGCACGATATCTTGGCATTATCTAATTAGGGCTTATTTAATTGATGGCGGTGGTGGGTTAACATGTTCAACGAATTGGAGCTGTGCAAAAAAAGAAAGAAGAAAATAAAATAAAATAAAGAAGAAGATGAAAACTCCTCTTGACCACTTAAGCTTTAATACCCAGATATGATGAAGAGGCATGCTATACTGTAGCCTCCATCTCATAATGATGACTCGATGACTACAGATGATCATGGAGTAAGGGAACATCATTCTAACAAAAGTGTTGACTGCCATTTGAATAATCGCTCCCTTTCTTCCGCTGATTTCGATCCAAGGCTCAAAAGTACCGCAATGAATAACTGTAATGACTTGTCTGGAATTGAGCCATAAAATCCATAAAAAAATAAAGGAAAAAAAAATCTCTCTAGTGGTTTTCAGCATAAAAACATAACTATATTAAAACTTGTTTCTTGAGATTTTAAACAATGGAACATAATGTAACATATGTCATATGCGCAACTTGATATTCTCTTAGCGCACCCATAAATGTGTACGATTGAATCTTTCTGCCGAGAGGGGGGGTGCAGAGCGGGGGCAAAGTGAAGATGAAAGAAAATAAAACATATCCTGTGGAAAAGTTATTATTTTATGAATGCTTGTAATCTGTCGCCAGATGTCTTCGAGAGTTTACCCCCCCACCCCCTCACCCCCCACATATCATCAGCAAGACTCTTGTATGCTGTGTATAGAGGATGACCTGATTCTTCAAGACGCGATGCCAGTTTACCTGAGCACAGCTGTGCATGATGGCCGTCAGGTCTAAGCCATTTGGGCTTATCCGGGGTTTCAGAGGATTTTCGTCCGGGATGCGTTGCCCACATGAAAAGGAATTTAGTCGGAAGGGGGCTCCATGAATTATGCAATGGCAGGAGTGGATTTGCAGGTCTTGCTGAAATTAATATCGCACTGAATGTGGTAGTGGGAGCCGGGGGGATTTTTTTTGCACCGCGGCCGAGGGTATATGGGAAATTAATTTGTACTTCATGACTGAGTTCTTTGGTCGGCAAATGGAGTTTTGATTATGTCAGGCGAATAGGTCTCTGACTGCGCAGCACATTTTAACTCTGTGCGTAAAACTCAAGGGTCCATTAACTCTCTCGGAGTTAAATTAGTTGAAACCATCAATGCCTGACACAGCTTTTAACTAAATGTCCATTTTAGTGATCAGGGAATTATTGAGTTTATGGACGGACGGACGGACGGACGGACGGACGGACTGACTGACTGACTGACTGACTGACTGACTGACTGACGGCACTTTTGAACAAAAATAGCGAAAATAGCTGATCTACCAGCTCTCAACGTGTCGCGCTGTGACACGTTGAGAGCTTGTAGATCAGCTATTTTCAGGGCGCAACCCAGCACTCTATATCGACTGTAGATGCGGTGTATGACATCGAAACAAATTTGTTCAGCCCAAAATGCTGCGTTCCATGTTCAGAATGAGTGGCATTTGCATTTCTTCCACTGTAGCACATGATGCATTTTTGTGCTCTGGAAAGCGCAGTTGTTTTACAGACGTGTAAAAGGGCAGGGGCTGAAGCCCCCCTTTGATGTCTACAGTATGTATGCACGTCCCTGCTGGCAGGCAGACAGACAGACAGGTACATCGATAAGATATACAGTATGATAGATCTACGTCATGTGTATGGAAATACAGGCTGTGGATAATAATCAACCACCAGCCACGCCGTTGACAGCTTCAAAGCATTTCGAGGTCCAAGCATTATAAGGCTACTCTGAAACGTATACAGGCCACTCTGAGGACATCAGACAAAGGAAAACAAAGACCAAATCAAACTCTCTAAACACTCACAGGCAGGAGAAACACATCCGCCGAATGGAGAATATTAACTGGTTTTCTTGTCATGTGTCACGGATGCAGTTTTCTCTGATGTGGTTCCTATTATTTCCGCAAAGCTGAAACCAAAGCAATGCAAATAAGACGGACGTTCCCACGAGCCGCCGCAAAGTCACACTCGTTCTGGGCATCATACATCACTTGCATTGTCAAGGAAATGCATCACGTCACACGTGTGCATGTGACAGATATGAAAAAGAATCTATTATTGAATGAATAATACATTTCTGGCAGATAGATGGCCGGGTGGACTGATTTAGAAATATATGAATCCCAGAGGTGTGCAACAGTACAGTATGTGGCTAGGCATTCAATGTTCTTTTTCCACAAATGAGTCTTGAAAAATGGGGGTCGTCTTATAATCAGAGTCGTCTTACAGTATATTAGGCACAATAGGGTATTTAAGGAGCATAAGGAGGGTATGTAAGGAGCAGCTATAGAGCGTTGCAGTCCCGCCCCCTTTCAAGACAACGATCACCCCGGAAAATAATTTCCCATGCATTTTGCCCATAGGCGTTTCAGAAAGTATTGATTTAACGACCTGTGAACCTCAGACAACGCCAACTCAGATAGTGACAACTCATGACAATAAACACAATTTTTGGGGCCAAACAAATAATTAGAAAGAAGAAAAACAACAAAGAAAGTGTTGTACCGTGCCATTTTCTTTCCTTCTAATTACTTGTTTGGCCTAAAGAAAAATTGTGTTTGTTGTCATGAGTTGTCACCATCCGAGTTGGCTTTGACCGAGGCTTACAGATCTATAAATAAATACTTACTCAAACGTCTATGGAAAAAAATTATGGGAAATTCTCTTCCGGGGCCGCTCGTCGGGGTCGGTACTGCGATGAATATACAGTGGGCTGTAGCTAGCAGCACCATTAGCTTCTGTCAAAATGATTTCCGCGGCAAGTGACACCAAAACTACCTGAGGTGATTTGCTAATAAGTGTGGACTGGGAAGTTGCTGAGCAAAATGTGTTTACAACCTTGCTAATTGACAGCCTGTGACTCAGTCTGTCTGCCATTTGGTGCCAGTCGGAGTGTTAAGAGAGGAGAGGGGCTGTTAGAAGCTTCTCCATTAATCAAGGCCTGTCTGGGACAGTTCGGGATATTTTTAGACATACAAAACGGCCGCATTTGAAAGAGCACGCAAGTGCTTTCAAACAATTCAGACTCTGCTACTCTTGATGTCTTGATGACAGCCACCAAACTAATTACTGCAAATATTAGAACAATGGACTACATATCTTGTTGCAACGACATTCCCCGGTCCCAGTGGGTGTCAATTTGGGACCCTGAGTGAGTCACAGCCATTCTCTCCATTAAAAATAATACATTATTGATGTTGGTTAAATTGGTTTAAGTAAAAAAGAATTGCTGCAGCGTTTGGGCCCATTGATACCCATCCAACACATGGTCCCAAAACAAGCTATCTTGAAAAACAACTGGTTGATTACTATGCAGTTTGCTGTGGGCCATGATCATCCTCCCCTTGAGGATGAACCCTAATCATTTCTGTCATCAAAACAACCTTTCCTCTATAGTGCCACCCTCAGGCCAAAAAAAAGCACACAATAAATCTCCTGATCTGCGGTAATAAGAAGGTTGGCTGAACGTTACCGACTCTGGTGAGCGACCCCGTCGCGGCCTTTCCTGTAACATCATCACCCTCTGGTGCAGGTGCACACTTGGCCTTTTTGACGAAAAAGTAATTTATGCAACATTAATGAACATTAAGTGCAACATTTCAGCTGGAAAAGGTTATCTCTCAAGGTGCTTGAAAACCTGCAAACCTGTGGGCTACATTTACTGAGAGAGGGCCCTGTTAACACCCCCCCAAAAAACACACGCACGCACGCACACACTGTATGTGCATCCATGTAGAAATTAGAAGCTCATGTGTTTCTGTCTCTGAGACAGTGTTGGAGTGCTGCCCAGGTAATGGTCACCGGCCCATCGGCTTGGCACTGGGGCTCCCATGGGCACGACCCAGCTCAAAATGAGAGCTTGTGGGGTCACAGCCAAGAACATAAAAAATAAAAATAAAGCCACCAATAAGCCATATATAGGGCTGCGAAACCTGCAGGGAATAGTACCTGCTGCGCCACAGAAAATAACATGAGTGGAAGCTGAAATGGGATGAGAAACCGGTGTTTAAACATGCCGTTTGGTGTGTATTTTTCATTCCCAGCTTCTCTTGGCATGGTGAATCAGTACTGTTATTGGCGAATTCCCCCTGATCCGACGATAATGGGAATCAAATGTCTGAATTGCAGAGCCTGCGCTGTGGAGATGTCAGGGCTCATCCAATCTTGAACGAGTCGCCCGAGGAAGGAGCGCAAGGCTTGATAAATCACTGTCTCGCAAAAATGTACTTTTTTATCCAAAGGGCGCATGACATCATTTTAAAGTTTGTGATTTTATTATCCGATTCCCTCGAGCAGAATTACCTCTAAATGGTTTTTAGCATGTCGTATGTGTCTTATCGTGTTGTTGCGAGGCTCTGCAGCAGGCTTGTAAGAGGGTCCGTCCGTCCGTCCGTCCGTCCGTCCGACAGACAGACAGACAGACAGACAGACAGACAGACAGACAGACAGACAGACAGACAGACAGACAGACAGACAGACAGACAGACAGACAGACAGACAGACTTTCTGTGTTTGTGTTTTTCACTTAGTTTCCTTAACTACATGCCATGGTTTGTTTATTTACTCAAGTATGTGCTTCAGTAGGCCTACAGTTCTGATGTAGTGTCCTTTAGTCAGTTTTAATGGGTAGTGTCTTTACTTCATACTTTGCATGCTTTGCATATTTAGATTATTATCACAAAACATACATTAACCATTTAAGCCCTATTTTATACTATTTCAGAATAGCTGATCTACAAGCTCACTATGTCTAGTACGAGAAGCGTTGAAAACTTGCCGTTTGGCTATTATTCTCCTTTTCTGTACAGTATGTTTGATTTAGACATGACTTGATTTGTGTATAGCGCTACGTTTACTTAATATGTAGAAATAAATCACACCTGTGTGAAGTGAGGGGTGCCATTATCATCATCGTTCATCATCATGGCATAACATCTTACATGTTGATTTGCTCAGATACAGATATGTATGATGTCAATTCTCCATTCATTGTCAAAAATCTACAGTAGACTACAGCTGAATATAAGAGTGTAGCGTGCTAGCGTGCTAGCGTGCTAGCGTGTAGCGCCCCTCAAGAAAAGAAAAAAAAACAAGAATAAACATGACCTCTAGACGTTGAGCTGTGATCTTTGCACTATAGTGACCTGTGAGATGACCCGTGCACTGCGCTATGAACTGAACTGTGACGCCTGCAAAGAGGAAAACAAGGGAGGCCAGATATGTGGGCAAGTGCAATCTTAGTGGGTAAGAAGTGCAATTGCTTTTTTTCACTATTATGTAGTGTTTTATTAAATGTTTAGTGTGTATTTTTTTTTTATTAAATGTTTAGGTGTATTTTATCTATTTTGCCATGACCAGAACCTGGGTAACAAATATTGTTCTTTACTTGTAGGCTACGGAATGACAATAAACCCAAATCCTTGGGAAGTCACATTGTTTCAATGTGGATCTCAAGATCCATTTATTAGCTTTATGGTGTTCTAATATGGCTAATGATAACTTGAATTGATATAGCACCTTTCAAGAAACCCAAGGACACTTTACAATGCAGAAAAATGAACAACAAACTAATTGCCAAAAGCCTGAGTGAACAAATGTCTCTTCAGTGCCGACTTGAAAGAGTCCACTGTAGGCGTCTGGCGAATCTCCAATGGGAGAGAGTTCCAGCCACATAGAAGGCTCTATCGCCGAGGGTCAATTTGTTTGCGTGACGGATGCATTGGTGAGGAGCTCCATATCCGAGGAGGACCTCAGGTTCCGCTCAGGGGTGTATAGTCCTAGAGGAGGTCTGACAGATACCGTGGGGCTATAGAGCATCGCAGTGACGTCAGAGGCTCCGTTCCAGAAGTAAAATCCCCATTCATTTTCCTCATAGACTTTTCAAAAAGTATTTATTAAAAGACGATTACGCCGCGGACAAAGCTAACTCGGATCGTGACAAATCATGACAATAAACACAATGTTTTGGGCCAATCAAATAACTTTTAAGAAGAAAAACGAAACAAAAAGTGTTGTATCCTGCCGTTTTTTTCTTCTTACTAATTATTTGATCGGCCCAAAATATTTGGCTTTGTCCGCGGCGTGATTTGTCACGATCCGATTTGGCTTTGTCCGCGGCGTAATCATGTTTATATACATCATTTTAGAAATGTCTATGAGAAAAATAAACGGGGATTTCACTTCCGGAACGGGCGTAGGGGGCGGGACTGCGATGCTCTATAGAGGCCATTGGGGGGATTTGTAGGCGAGGAGGAGCAGTTTGTAGATGATGCGGGACTTAACCCGGAAGCCAGTGGAGGTGTTGGATGGTGGGTTTGAGGGTTCTATTCCGTTGCTTTCCGTTGCTTTCTTAAAGATGGAGTGCCATGATTTTTGTACTTTTTCTGCTTTGCATGTGTCTATGGAGTTGATATTACTCTAATACACCCCCAAGTGTGGTTATAATATTCAAATATGTCTTCCCTGTGTATTTTTGGTTTCTTCCTGAAAGCTGCAAAAGCCTTTGAGCAAAAAGGCCCAATCGGAATAATACCATTTTAGTCACATCACAACCCTAACCCCTCCCACAATATCATACAAGAACAACTGTGGGCGAGGCTTAAGTTCAGGTGGGCGGTGCTAAAGTGAAAACCATGCATACCTAATGAACTGGTGGGTGTGGCCACATAAAAACCTATAATTGTAACACTCTCTGTACACTTTTTTTGAAAATAAATCTTCATGTTTTAGGAGGAAAACAAATCACGGCACTCCATCTTTAACATTCATGTGAAGCACTTTGCACTTTGTGTTTTGATAAGTGCTTTGTAAATAGATTTTTATTTTTATTTTATTTTTTACAGAGCTATCCCAAAGGAGTCTTGGGGCCTGCAGAGTGAGAACCGGCTGCCTTCACTTGCCCCTCTCAAGGTCTGGCAGCTCATTAGGTTAGATCTTTGGCCGTGGTGTGAGAAAGATTGCCACAGGTACAGTACACACACAGCCTTTACAAAAAATAAAATAAAAAATAATTAAACCGGCGGTAAAACAATAAATAAATAAAAATACAAATGTTTTATTCTGACTCTGCAAACCGAGGAGCTAGCTCCGGGCGAGATGTGGGCACTGCAATGAAATCGTTTGACCTCGATCGCAACATGGGTTTTATTTCCTTGAAATGTATTAGCACAGGGTGGGTGTCTGGAGCTCACAACTTTAGGTCTGCAGGGCAACGTGTGTGGTGAAAGTCAGCTTTTAAGATTGGTCTGCTACAAATGTAATACAGACAGTATTGTGCGTTATGTTATATAGTCTCTTAGTGTAAAACGCCTTCCTTTTAGTACTATGCCATTTGTTTTTATGCCTTTTTTTAGGTTATAAATTAGAGAGCCTATTCAACTATCATTCACGTGGTGGTGATGGTCAGATGTGGAAGATCCTAAAAGGCGCAGATCCTGTGTCTAGGTGAGACATGACCTTTGACACAATCTACAGTAAATGTCTCAATAGAAGAGCAGGCAGACAAAAACAACCACCCTGATTGTTTAAGTTACATTATATTGACATACCGTACCATACAGATTGGACAAAATTAAAATGTATTAATAAGAAATCACATACTTTTCAGATTTTGAAGTTGATTATCTTTGCCCATGAAGCTCTCAGAAGGTTCCCCGTCCATGACTTTTCCTAAATATTCAATTCATCTAAAACATTTTCCAAATACTGTATGCATTTAGGCATACTTATACCATCTCTGTCTGTTGGTTTTTGGTCAAACCGACCCCTGTCATGGCAGTGCACTTCACACCTTTCAGGGGTGACCCGCCTTACCGTGTTTCTGATTGGCTCCCGGGCAGGCATCGTTTTACTGAGGTGTCAGCGTTGCAACATGCTTGCGGTTAAGTTTGGGAGTTTGGGGTAGGGATAGTAATAGACTAACCCTAATCCAAACCACAAACCTAACCCTAAAAGCGTAAGCATGTTTGGTTGCATGCTTACGGTTAGGGTTATGGTTTGGGGTTTGGGTTAGGGTTAGTACTCAACCCAACTGTCAATCACAGTGACTACTGGCCAATCACAGCGGGCTTTTCTAGAACTGTGGTGGGATACATAAGCACGCTGCTGGGGGCAGAATCTGGAGACAACAGACAATAACATTGCAGGAAAAAGAGGTATTTTTGCTGACCTGAAGTCAGCTTGTGTATGTGGTGCCTGGCCTTACAACAGTCATGCGAGTGTAAAAGGTGCCTGCACCAGACGTTATCTGTTTAGATCCATTCATAATGTTCTCAAAATCGATGCGATCAGGCGAGTGTCCACTGCTACTTTAACATTCATTAAATACCTGCTGTATTCATGGTGGCAGGCAAGGGAGGCAAATTAAATATCGGGCTCCCGAAGGAAACAAGATTTGTTTTCCCAGATTTCTCAGATATTCACTGTTTTATCTGTTATAAAAGCTTGGCAACTTTCCGTGTAAACAGAGTTCAGCCGCGGGTAAGCAGAATAAGGAAACAGGACACCCATGTGGGCCGTGGCACATTGCTATAGCTGTTTGCAGCAGGGAGAAGGAGTCACGTCGTGCATATGTTTCAGCAACGCAAAGTCAGTCTGTCCGTCCTTCTCTGCACAACTCAACTCTGTGTAATAAAGCGTAAGATAGATGTTATGCGCAAAATAGGCATATATACAGTACGTTCCACCTTTGTGTCCTCGCTGGGTGACACGACGGAGACGATCTCATCTGTTACTGTTTGACCCCATTCACCGACACTCGTCCAGCACAGTGCGTCCATTTCGATGGCCTCAAAAAAAAAAGACCTACAAGATACTCGTACTAATCCCCCACTGGCACATTCCAGATGGGGCTAAAAACTAAATTAATTTAGCATATCCCACCCTGGGAAGAGCGAGCGCCCGGGGCCTATAAAGAAAAGTGCTGCATAGCTAAACCGGTGCACTAGGCACCACCAGGCATGTACGCAGTACAGTTGCAGACATAGACGTGATGCATAATACAAGAGAGCTAGACTCCCGACACAGTTCACTGTGGCGCTGAACTGGTCAGACAGCTGAGTTTTCCTTCCGCGGTGTGTAGGCAGTCCACTCCACTTAGTATTACCAGCATCCCCCTTGCTGTCTTTATTGAG
>OOFJ01107978.1:5890-16420 GCA_900323375.1 Benthosema glaciale
GTGCGAGAGAGAGCAGACCTTTGAGATGGACGAAGCAGATTATGGCTGTGATGGAAATGCGAGCTATGGTTGCTCATACAGATTACACTCGCACGCACGCACGCACGCACGCACGCACGAACACACAAAGAGACACACACGCACACTTTCCATGAAACATATCGCCCTGCCCTCATTAACTTCCCTATTCCACATTACAATTGGTGACTGTTTAACTCCGCCTGCGGTCGGTGTGGGAAAATTACATTATCTGTGTGTGTGTTTGGCTGTCTGGCTTTAGCCTCGTGGACGGAAGTAAAGTGCTGTACTTATGATTTAACACCCCCACCTATAGTGATATGATAGTGAACATTGAACCATGTGAGTCATGCTCTGGGTAAGTGACGTATTGCTGTCCAGGAATACAGTGTGTGTGTCTGTGTATGTCTGTAGTACACGCATACACTGCACACTAGGTAAACAAAGAGGCTAAAAGTTAAAAGTCCAGGGCCTATACATTTTATAGATTTTACCTTCACACACTCTACTCGGAAAGTAACAGGAAATAATGTTGATGTTTTTATCTCTGGAAAAATACAGTAATTGGCATTCTTTATCTACTGTAGATACAATAAGATCCACCGAGCTGATTTATCCATTTGTAACTCAATATTGGGGTGACTGTGTAGATTAGTGGGTAGAATAGGGCCTAGGGCAGTGGGTGTGGTTTTCTGGACCCACTGAAAAATCGGCCATTCATTTTTCCCATATAGATATAAATATAATATATAGATAAATATTTATATAAATTATTTTAAGCCAAGGGCATGATAATTATTTACTAAAATGTAGGTTAACGCTCAAACAAAATATGTGGGCCAATCAGTGAGTCTATAGGCCTACAGTACAAGACCCATAGTTGGATGAACTGGTCTATTGAACTGTGCCTTTCTGTCACATAAAGCAGATTCTGATTTTGATCTTCCAAGACACCTTCCGTAAGGTGTTACATGTTGTGGGTGCACAGTGAATCTTGGTATACTGAATAAATCCACAGGCATCATCCCAATCCATCATCCCTGGTGAGAACTGGCTGTCCATTAGTTAATGGACCAGAAGCCAGGGAGAGAGAAGCAGATGTAACCTGATCTGTCCACCAACGCCCAATCACCCCCATCCTCCCTTCCTCATTCATGATCTGTACAGCGTCAGACCACCTCCCTTCATCCATGTCGTATTTGTCATGGATATTGTTTATGATGAAATCTTATTAGATTCTACGTCCATCTCTTTACTCTGCCTCACATGCTATTTTGGTCTCTCCATCTCTCAGTTCACACTTCTTTCTTTCCCTTGCACTCATACACGCACGCACACACGCACGCACGCACGCATGTACGCACGCATGCATGCAGTGCACACACAAACACACAGTCACAGACCTCCTTGTCTGACCTCTATCAAGTATTGATAACTGTTAATGAGCTTTACTTTGAGTGTAGGAAGCCTGGGAGAGGCAGATAGAGTAAAGGAGATGCAGGGGAGAAGATTACAGATTCAAAGGGCAATATGAAAAGCACGTTTTTCAGGAAAAAAAACAAGACCCGTCTAATAACTGTGTGGCCTCCCAGTGCTGTCTTTATCAATAGCAAATGACCAATAGCGTGCTGTTCATGAAGGAATCATTGTAGAGAGTTCACATTATAAGCCAAGGATGCAATGAATCCTTAACATCAGTGCTGTTTTGGGGTGTGTATCTGTCTGCTCTCTGCTACAGAGATACATCAGGCACTGTCAATATTCTGTTTCATGATGTCATGCCTGTATCAGTGTGAGCTGACATCGATCTACCCCACTGCTTCCTAAACAGTGGGTGGGGACCCATTTGTGGGTCACAGACCAATTTGTACGAGTCACACTCACCAGCAAACAAACCAAAATCTAAGAAAATTCCACAAGTAAAAATAATAATTATTAAGAAGTACTGAAAACAAAGCAAGCTTGATTTCACTATTTTGGGTCCTGCATGGGCAAACGTTTAATCTCTCTTTTGGGTCTCGACCCGAAACGTTTGGGAACCACTATCTACCCCACTCTACTCTGTGGAAACATGCATATTAGAGACATACAAATACACCTATCTAATTATTTCTACAAAAGAAAAGGTTTTGATTTTGGAAGGAATTAACTACTAGAATAGATCATAAGGTTGTAATTTCGTCATCTAGAAATGATTGAGGATAGCCTTTGGCTAAACACAGCTAGAGCCTTTAAATCAGCACATGGGCAGAGCATGCATGGAATGCTGTGAGATAAATCACAACTAGACATACAGTATGTAACATCTGGCTTCCAAAACCTATTTTGTCTTCAGTCAAAACACAACATAAAATGATCTCATTAAATTAGGTAGACTAGTAGATCCAAAATTAGGACGTTGTGTCCCATTCTGTTGCATGTTTTTTTGTCTTGAGGCCGCAGTTTGCCGGATTTCTCCTTGTAGCTATCTAAGCAGTGGCAAACATTTACAGCAGCTCAAAGCAAGAATCCTACCAGTCCATTTGTAAACTCTCATTTGGTCAGGATAATGTCCCTCACACTTTTTTTTTGTCCTACACATTGCCGTTTTTTAGACGGCAATGTGTACAAACCATTGTCAAAATGTTGTCACTGTCCTGCTGAAGTGGAAGGTACAGAGAGATGCTACTTGAAAGTTATTATACATGTACAACATACAGAGTGTGATTATCAGCTCTATCCAGATCCCAGCATTAACCAACCAGCCATGCTAGTCAGTAATACTGTAGCTGGAAAACAATGTGTTGGAAGCAGCAGCGGTAAAAGTCCAGCTGTAAAGGCCACTGAGTGATGGATGTCCTGGGAAGGAGAAAAGAGGTGCAGGCGGTCAGAGAGATAGAGAAACAGGCGACGAGTTAGAGGCAAGCATAGGATGATGACTCCTCCTGGATCTAAGGACGTGGAGGAGAACGGCTTGAAGGAAAATAAGGCAGGAAGCTCTGGTTTCACCTTATTAGATTTCCAGACTATTTTTGGGGTCCCCCTGACTTTTTTTAAGGTCTTTATTCAGCAAGACAAAAAAGAGGATGTTCTCTTTCAGTGGTTATGACTGAGATGAGAAGTGCCAAACATGCCTGAATGACTAGAGGAACCTCTCGAAAACGAGATATTATATCTCAATGGGGTATTCCTAAATAAAGAACTTCAAACAACAACAACTATTATATGGAGAAGGAGATTAAAGAAAACGTGATGACAAGATGGCAGAATAGATAGAAAATAAATGACAGTAATTGAAATTCTGAAGAAGTGTGTCTCAAGGGCTTTGTCCATAGAAATCATTCTTTTCATAGCAGAACACTATCGATATAAAAAATATGAATGCCCAGAGCGTCACTTAGGCTTGGTCGTCAACTATTTTAAAACAAGTTTAGGCATAAGGGGTAAGGCGGCACAAAAGCTAGGGTTCAAAGAGAGCACTGCCAAAACAGTATTAAATGTGCGGTGCTTGGCGCTGCTACGTCTTAAGGTATAGCTCTAAAAAACACATTTCTGTGCACACAGTCCCTTACAGTGGAGATCCAATCCATACAGTACATGCTGTTCTTTTATCTTGTTCTGCAAAGCTTGTTGTAACCTTGTTTGGAAAAGTGCTGCAAAAAATGTATTCATTATCATTATAAATTCAACGCATCATATTCTAGGCTGTACATGGACAATTGCTGGGAACTAAATGATATTTAGTTGCCTATAACTAGTTGCCTATAACTGTAGTTATAGAACAGAATTGTTCTCAATATACACACAGTTGAATGGCCAGGTTCACACAGACAGGTGTGAATTAGAGGAGTGATTAAAGACGTGATTCTTTCTGTACTGAGACAGTTTGGCTGTGATTTGTCCTGTCTAAGATGATAGAGGAGGAGAGCAGGAGTCTGGGAGGTAGACGAGAGGTGAAGATTGAATAATGGAGCTGAAGGGAGGTGAGGCCGACAGGCACGGCCACATGTGATGATGAAGAGTTGATGACATAGTAATCTCCAGGGATTACATATTTGGCCTGAATTATTGAACAAATTGACTGTCACGCAGGCGGGATGCGTGCATGCGACCTCAGGCGTCTTACTGGTAGTAGCAAAAAGTGTGTTTCGCAAGAAGCGACCTGTTATTGCGCCACCTTGAGGCCTACTGGGAGTGTGCATGCTTCATGCTGATCGGTCCAGCGGTGCCCAAAATGAGTTGGTGTAGTGTATTTCTGTACGTCCTGTTCTGTGTTTTAACTGTAACGGCCAGATTCAGACATATTGTACACAAGTAAGGCCGGAGTTGGACATGCTATGTACACTCACTTCTGTTGACTGAACAATCTGTGTGATGAGATAAGGAGAGGAGAGTGAAGGCTTCTCTGCCACGTATGCTTTAGAAAGCTTATGCAAGCCTAGACTATATAGGAGGCATGTGTGGTGTGCTTGGAAAGAGTCATCAGGAGGAGTGAATCATGTAAAGCGAGAGGTGATCCAGACCTGGGTCGAGAGAAAACCATGTAGGCCGAAGGAGAAACTATACCTGGGCCGGAGAGGAAACTATGCCACCTTGACCAAAGAAGAAACTATACGATGTGAGATGAACTATGTAAAGCAGGAGTCAACCACACCACCATGTAGGCCGGAGGAGGAAACTATACCATGTAAGAGAGAACACCATGTAGGAGAGGGGAACGATACAAGGCCAGAGTCAACTATTGATCTTTGACTGCCACTGCAAACAAACCTGACTGCTAAATAAATAAACCTATCACCTTCATCCTAATTCCACGTCTCATCTTTATGACAATACCCAACATTGGTCACAGACAGACAGACAGACAGACAGACAGACAGACAGACAGACAGACAGACAGACAGACAGACAGACAGACAGACAGACAGACAGACAGACAGACAGACAGACAGAGACTCACAGGACCGAAAACATTATCCTTGCCAGGCCAGATAATGCAATGTAATGTAGTTGAGAGACATAATATGATGCTATTGCTAATGTTCTAAATATAATATACATAATACCTGCGATCACATACGCTGTAAGTATAGCCTACTATATCTGTATATTGTGCATTCTAGTGGTTTTTATCCCCCATTTCTTTTTCTTTTCTCTTTCGCTCTCACTCCTCTATCCTGTCTCTCCTCACTGCACATTGAAAATGTATGAATTAATTTAACCCACTTTTTTACACAGCTCATTCTGATCCTACATGTTATATTATGTTTTCCAAAACATATTAATTTAAACACATTTTGGATTCTATAAAAAAAATAAAAAATAAAGTAAGTTAAAAAAAAATGCTAATATAAATCAATGGCTTTTCTGTGAATGAAAGGGAGCCATTGCTATGGAAGCCATTGCTATGGAAGCCGTATTGCTGAATGTTTTAGTTTCAAGTTTTAAGATAGCCTTGGTTTTAAATGATGTGCGATGGGTCTGTGTTTTTTGGGAAGGATGTTCCAGTTTCTGTTGATGCCGACTTTTGGAATCCTCCTCTTGGTTGTGAATTATTAATGAAATGTTGATTGAGAAGACGCTCTGAGCCAGCTCTCTGGCTCTTACTCAGAGATCTCAGCGTTTATTCAGAGACATGGAAAAAAGGGAGTTGAGGGGGCTCATTCTATGAATGAAAGGCAGCCATCATGTCTGCCTGTGGCTAACTAAATTACAATGATGGATTCCGCATATGTCTAGCTAGCTCCTGCCTGCGTTTCCCTCTGTTAGCCTCCCATTGCCCTCCTCTAAGTGTTTACCTCTGCTGTTAGCAAGCTCCTGGTGATGGAGAAGAAGAGGACGGTCGTTTCTCTAACAAAGGGTCACTTAAGGAGATGAAAGGAAAGACAGTGGGCGTTAAAGGACGATGGATGGGTAGAAAATGAGAAAATGAGATGTGAGTGAAAGGAAAGGGATGTGGAGAGCAAAATAAATCATCAGAGTACACGAATGTCTCGCCCCTGGTTACTGCTGTCATCATCTATGTGAACATTATGGGCAGAAACAGGCAATTAAGCAGCTTCTTAATGAATCCTAACATAAGGCATTATGCCCAGTAACCTTCCATCTTCTCAATGGCAATCATCTCTTTCCAAGTGCCTGTGACCAAAAAGGAGCCTTTGACCTCAGTGACCTTCCAAAAATAAACATCATCCTCTCTGCTGCCCACCCAAACAAACAGCCGAGCTAGAGCCTCTAACCCAAACAGACAAGAAAACACAATCTGAACACCAATCAACTGAATCTGCAGACCTTATGATTGGACAGGGCAGGTGATGAAAGCTTGTCATTGGCTTAGAGTAGACAAGTGGTTTGTTTAGCTGGTCGAGCTGGAATGATCTCTCATAAACATGCAGAGCCTGGTGGCAAGTAGAGAGGTGTGTGTGTGTGCGTGCGTGCGTGTGTGTGCACGTGCGTGCATGAATGCATGCATGCATAGTTGCATACACCCATGTTGAGACAAAAAAAGGGAGATTTTGGGTGCAGAGGGATTGATGGGGCTTCTATGGGCCCAGTCAACTCCTCAACAAACTATTTAAAAGCTCATCCATCATTTGCAGGCTTGTTGGTCTGTGTGCTTTGGAAATCGCACAATAGAGGAAGTTGGTTCAGGTTCATCAAGTTGCAAATGGTGACCCACAGTCAACCCAGATCACCCCGCACACAGCGTTTTTAACACAGTTAACTCAGTTAACATTGAGGATTTGCTGTACAGGCTGGGGTTTTGTCATAAATTCTGTATCTTGTTAATGTATATGGGGTTCATAAATCCTGTCTTTTATGTGTGTGGGTGGAGGGAGTGGAGTTTTATGCCGCACATTTTATAACTTTGTACATAATTAAATGCATAGATATGTATACTGTTTTCCCCATTCTCTTTTAATGTGAAGAATATTGAGTTTGAGCATGACATTGGATACAAATAAAAGTCTAGACAAGAGCACACTGAGATTGTGCCAGGGTTGGATTGGAATGGAGGTCATGAGTCAGTTCCTCCACCAAAGAGAACCATTTTACTAGATTTGCTGAATCTATTTCCATTAAGTAGATTTAGTTTTTGTATTTCTTGCTAGCATTAGATGGAAACAAAAACATTAGATACCGGTAACATAAAAACAACCCACAGTATCTATACTTAATGCATTCAATTTATATACGGTAGATGTACATGCATAAGCAAAAGCATATATCCAGTCAGCTGAAGTATCATCTCCATTATAAGTCATCACAAATAGCTTCCACATGTATCCTATTGGACACTTGAATTAGACACACAATATGGCTGAAGTGGAAGGATTTTGACTGACATCTACATTTTGCAGTGTCCGGAAATGTACTTCCAGAGAAACCAGAGGAAAAGATAATTTGGAAGACATGCAGAAATTAGACGAGATATGATGAGAGGGCCTGTTCAATAACATGATTTGCAACGTTGGCATTTTTGTGGTTTCTCTCTCCCTCTACTGCCTCTGCTTTCTGTCTCTTTCCAGTACCTTGAAGAGAAGCAGAGGAGGAAACATCTGCTTGTCCACCAAAAGACAAAAGCCACAACCAAACTGATCTATCTTTTCAATTCCTATACAGTAAATTCATTTCTCTATTTGTAAATCCATGAATGTACAAATGTAACCAAATGGACCCTTACAAGTCAATTTTACAGTGTCATAATGTTATGGTTATATACTATAATAATAACCACTAAGACACCCTGAGGTCACCCAGGCGAGGCATCTGCCTGGGTGAGATCTAAGGGTGGCAGCGGTGTCAGTGTCTTGAGTGTACAGGGTTTGATGAGGGCCTGGTAGGGCCCAGGTAGGCCCAGATGTGTATTAGCCAATCAGCTTCAAGGCCAAAGTGATAGAGAGGGCCGCATAGTTTTGTAACCATGGTACTATTATTTCTGTTAACATTGGCACATGATCATTTTGGAAAGAATGTAAGGAGGATGATGTTCACAGAATATGTATTTGTAATAAAGGTTGATGATTACATGATGTTGTAAACTGGACACTATAAATGTAAGGTGAGCCATTTAATAGCTTTGGACACCTCCGGGGATTTAACATCTCTGCTTTGCCTGGCTGTCACTGAATAAACTCAAGATTAATAATCAACAACTCATCCTTATTTGGGGAACCCACTACAGTGGAAAAAGATGGGTCGCACACTCACAAGACTGCTTCTCAAATATTTATTATTAGAGAACAAACGTTTCGAGGAAGGCTGGACAGCCGAGCGTGGTGGACAAAAGAAAAAGGGAACCCAGTACAGTAACACAGCTGACTTTACTTGGCATCTTTATAACATAAACAAAACAAAATGTATTATACTGTCTCTGAATCAACGGAACGTAAAAAAAAAATCTATTTTTGTTTTAATAATCATTGGTTTGGTTCTGGATAATGATACATGATGGGTCTGTGTTGTTTTTTGGGCATCCTAGTGTTTCTGTTGATCTCAGTCCTCTGTGGTTTAAAATGTTCATTGATAGGGTATTCACGCTATGGTCCCGGATACGCACTCGGGAACACTTGGCAGATGTTGTGGTAGTGTGAATGCTGCATACCGTTCCCGGGAGTGGATCACCCAACCGTTCCCAGGACCGCATCGGGACAGATTGAAGTGTACTCAGATACGGATAGCTGCAATGTGAAAGCATTGACTACAATTGAATGAAGTGTACTCGGGTAGGGAAGAATCAAGGCCAATGTGAATCATGGCCAGCGGAGACCAGGCAACTGTATTCGGGAACAGTTCGAATCAAACGGACTCAGTCTGTCTCAGTGTGAATCCCCTATGAAGATGGTCTGAGCTAGCTCTGTCTCAATCAAGAACTCGGGAGTTGAGGGGGCTCTTATCTCTTTAACCCATTTAGACCTGTGGACGATTATACAAATGCCTTCTAAATCCTGACAGTTCTGAAAAGCTCAAGGACCCCCAAAAATATACAGGTATGTAATTGGCCGCCGACCCCCATCTGAAAATATGTTGTTCCAGGGACCCCCAGAAGCAAAGATTTGAGTAAAAAATGTTCACTCAATATATTCAAAGATTTGCACTACAATTTCATGATTTTTCCAAAATAGCAGATCTACAAGCTTGTAGCGCGGCACTCGGTTTTTCAATAGCTAAAGTAAAACCTAATGCTTGAAACACAAAAAAGGGTACGTCTTGAATAGGTTAAGATAAATGAAAATGTTAGTGCTTTGTTAAAGCACAGACAACCTCCACAGAAGTTCTTACCATTACAAAATACAGGCAGCTGAACTCCGAAGAATGAAATCATTCCACGTTTCCACGTTTCAGTACAAGAAACTACCAGCATGGGTCTACTCTATTCGGTTCCATTTGTACTCTCTCAGAATTAAATGAACACTGAGGACTTTACAGTGCACACGGTTAAATCTGTTTACCAGATCCACGTCCTCCAAGACCACAGAGAGTAGCTGTCAGGAGACCCATCATTACATATTGTACTGTGTATTCATGCAGGTGTACAACACAACCACAGCCTTCTGCTGTTGGTCACTGAGGCGGTCAACTGACCATAATTCACAGGACTGCCATCTTGCTCTCCCATCATGGGGAGAACTCCCTCTGCCCTTCCCCTTGAATATGGGGAAAATATTGCTGCTGCCGGGCAGAAACCTCTCCATGATGGTATATATTTATAGTTGTTTGAGGGGCGCTAGCCCCTCCAATATACAGCTTTTGTCCCCACACGTTTCATATTTGCCATTGAGAATGAAAGGAGAAATTAGGTATAAGGTGCATTTATATAGCGCCTTCATCCTTTACATAGTGCATTACATTCACCCATGCATACACGATTGCGGCGGAAGCCATGCAAGGTACCAACCAGCACATCGGGAGCAATTTGGGGTTCAGTGTCTTGCCCAAGGACATGTAGACAGGAGGATCCGGGATTCGAACCGCCCAACCCACGGATCATTGGATGACCTGCTCTACCCCCCGAGCCACAGTCAAATGTCTGCCTAATATGATGTAAATTTAACCAACCAATCACATAAATTCAGCTGTTCATGAGATGATGTATAATGATAAGAAGAGCGTCCCTCACTTCACACAGGTGTGATGTTTTGTAAATGAATGCCCTAATTTGTCTAATTTTCAACACTTTTGGATTCTGAAAAGCTGCTTGTGACTAAATAATAACTTAAATGGATCCACTAAAACACAGGTTAATTTTGTCCTTTTCCTGAAAAGTAAAGACATACAAACCTACAAGGTTTGCCCCTGACAGTCAGTATGGTCAGTTACAGTAGGTCTAGAACACAGACTCACCATGGTAGGTTCTGTATGGTCAGTTAGGTCTAGAACACAGACTCACCCACACGTTTCATATTTGCCATTGAGAATGAAAGGAGAAATTAGGTATAAGGTGCATTTATATAGCGCCTTCATCCTTTACATAGTGCATTACATTCACCCATGCATACACGATTGCGGCGGAAGCCATGCAAGGTACCAACC
>OOFJ01107988.1:0-13213 GCA_900323375.1 Benthosema glaciale
TAGACGGGACGGCACTGGGCCTGCGGAAGAAGGAGATGGCACTGGAGGAGGTGGAGGTGGCTTTCCTCTGGATCTGCTCTGACTGCTGCTGGGACTTCAGCTGCTGGTTGAGGATGATCTGGATGTCATCCTGTGTGAAAAGACATTTTTTAACATAAAAAAACACTTAAATAGATTTAATAGGCTACTATATTGACCGCTTGTTTTTATGTTGTTTTTTGTGGGGACTGCAAATGTAAATTAGCATATCCAGTGTATTTGCATTACATTGATATGTATTGTGAATTAATATGCTGCGTTCTCAAACAAATAAATAAAATTAACCACCACAATAACCCTGTTCTAGGCATGAACTTTTACCCATTGTTCACCCATTTTAAATAATCTGTGAAAGAGGACATCAGAAAATCTTGTGAAACCAGACCAACTTTATAAACGTAATGCAAACATTGCATAGTCATTGTCTATATCCAACCACTAGAGGTCAGTGGTGTCCAAGCAAATGGCCTTGAGACTGAAGTGTCTGTCTGAGACTGTCTCTGAACTCTCACCGAGGACATATTCATGTCTGAAATATGTGCCATATAAATAATGTTTGATTGATAATAAAATAATCATGGAATGAGCCATCAGTGTTTATTCTTTATTTCTTATTTCTTTATTTGTTTGTTTGTTTGTTTATTTATTTTATTTTTTTATTCAGAGAGAGTTAGTTGCATCAATAGTGTAGTTTTAACATGATCCAAAAACATAGGCTACACCTCATTGTACACAGAATAGCAAAAAATAGCAGATGTACAAGCTCACACGGGACGGCATCATAATGCAGTATGACCTTGTACTGTAGCTCGTGGACAATGGATTAAAACAAAAAACTCAAATACAGAGTGTAGGAGCCTTATGTGACTTATATGTAAAGTCTGGTGATGCCATAACACCCACCTTTAGTTTTTTTGTAAATTACCTGTAAAACTGTTTTGAACATATGAGATTTACACCCGACAGAGACGTTATAATATCTAAATTATTGTGTTTTTTTTATTTTTTATTTTTTATTTTTTGTAAATTACCTGTAAAAGTGTTTTGAAAATATGAGATTTACACCCGACAGAGACGTTATAATAGTTGGCTGGGAACCGCTGTGAACTTTTAAGCTGTTTTGAAGAATAAACGGTAAAACGCAAGGTCGCTGGAGTGGAATTTAATTCATTTCTGGCATACTAGTGTCTAACTTCCCTCTTTATCTCCTCACTGGCCTTTTGAACTGCATAGAATAACAAACGCAATACAAGAGAGTGTACGAGGGACAAACAAAGAGTGGAATATATGA
This sequence comes from Benthosema glaciale, assembly GCA_900323375.1. Lineage (NCBI taxonomy): Eukaryota > Metazoa > Chordata > Actinopteri > Myctophiformes > Myctophidae > Benthosema > Benthosema glaciale. The sequence continues at coordinate 1,331 of OOFJ01107988.1, forward strand.
TCTTCATTCCTATCACAAGGAGGTGAAGCCGAGTGGAATGGTAAGAGAGTGGCGACACGCTGCCTATGGGCTACAGTTCCAAACATTGGAACGGTCCCATTGAGATAGAATGAGCACTTCCGCTTTTCAGCCGTTCTATTGGAGTCAACGCTAGTGTCACCACTCTGGTACTATTCCACTCGGAGGTGAAGGACAGAACTGAGGATAACAACAACTCACCTGCCAGGCTTCCAGCTCCTGGGACAGCTCCAGTTTGCGTTGGATGGCCTCCAGCAGCTGGTTGTTCAGACACATCATGTCGTTTTTACTGCGCACCAGCTCCGCTTCCATGAGGTTCTTCCTGTCACGGGGATGACAATGACAAGTTGTTCAAGCGCAATACAACACCACTCTGCGTGCATGCACGCACGCACGCACACACATACAAAAGTAGAGATACTTTATATCTTTGAAAAGCCAGTGTGAAAGTTGAGAACCTTAATTTGTACCCTCATCCCAGTTTTAGGGACGTACATAGTAGAATCCTCAATGTTAATTTGACTGTGTGTAAAAAACTAAAGGTGCGTTCAGACTTGGATGGTTAGAGCGGCGCGATTACCGTACATAAAAAGTCAATGCAAAGATGAGAATTAGCGCGAGCGCCGTGAACGCACGCGACCTCCCGCAGCACAAACTGGACGAACACTGATAATTTTACTATGTATCAGAATCATCTTTATTGTCATATGACAGCTTAACATGTGTAAAGCAGGTGATTTTTATGGTGGTCATTTTGTGACTGGAAATTGTGACTGTTGCTCCCATCTAAACAACTAATTCACTCTCATTTGGAACCATGATTTTTGTCTCTCTTTTTGTTTATAAAGATCTCATCAATGAAAGTACAAAGCAGCTCAAAGTGGGCATTGCTTTAATAGCAACGGTTTTGATGAATGCAGAATTTTATTGGCTATTATCCCTTAAGGCAGTGTTTCTGAAATGAGGTACAGTAGTTCCTAAGGCTTAGGGATACTTTAAAATATAAAAGACAAATAAAAAAAGCATCTCACTCACTTTGCGATGGCCTCATCTCTGTCTCTGATGGCCTGTTGGGTCACTTCAGTCTGGTCCTGTGTCACCTCCTTCAACTGCTGCCTGAGCTGGGCGTTCTGCTCCAGGACATGGGCCTTGTGGATGGGTGAAGGAACATGAGAGATGAAGGTTACTTACACACCATGGTTTAGTACAGTGATTCTCAACCTTTTCCCTTTCAAGGACCAACACTTTTGATCGATTGATTGATTACTTTATTAGTCAGAACCGTATCCATCTGTAGTGGCTCAGGGGTAGAGTGGCCGGTGGAACAGACGGATGGGAGTTAGTGTTGAATTTAATGCACAATGTAAAGCGCTTTGGATGAAAGCGTTATATAAATGCACCATTTACCATCTGTCCCCTTACTCCCCTTCTCCTTCTATGCTTCCTCCCTAGTAGCCTCAGTCCCAGGCTTAGAGAAAAGCCTGGTCACAATGTAAGGCAGACATGCTATCGGCGGAAGTGTCCGTCGGAACATCCGTCAGATATTTTCCTGACCAATCACAGCACTTGTTTCATTCACAGAGAATGTAAACTGATTTCTAAAGCATCAACAGAATTTCCTCGGGCGTAACTTCCACCAAAGTCCCGCAACTTCCACCCAAACAGACGATAGCTGCTCCAGCGTAGGTCTTGCCCAGGGTGCCTCCCTAGCATCAATTCCTCTCGATTCCTACCGTCTCACTCATGCTCCAACCCGGTGATCGGCACCATTATGGCCACACCAAACAGTAGGGCAAGCATCTCCATCAGCGATTGGCCAAAGCTGGAGTGTCCCGCCAGCAGTTCCGGAATCACGGTTACCGTGGCAATGTAGACAAACCCGCCGGCTGTGAACGGCAGAATCCATGTGGGTGCCACGGCTCCCACGCCTTCCCCGGCCAATAGGGAGCAAGCGGTGCCGGCCAGAGCCCCCAGAGCGGTCAGCAGCTGTAGACCCATGGCCTTTCTCTTGGTGCATCCCGACTGCACCAGGATGGCAAAGTCGCCGATCTCGTGGGGAACCTCATGTAGCAGGATGGTGAGGGTGGTGACGGAGCCCACCGCTGGCCCCGCCAGGAACGATGCTCCGATGGCCAGACCATCCGTGAAGTTGTGTGTGAAATCAGCCGCCAGGTTCAAGTAAGCAGACACCTTAAAGCCTGCGCTCTTCTTCTCTTCTTTCTCCACCTTCTCCACCTTCTCTTCTTCTGTGTCGCTGTCTTTGGCCTTAGGATCGGCGTGTGAATGGGAGTGTCCGTGGCCGCCTTTCAGCAGGCGAACAAACTTCTCCAAGGCCAGGAAAGCCGCGAACCCACCCAGAACCCACAAACCCACTGACTTCACGTGGTGGTGGTGGTGGGCCATGCTGTGGGAGTGTTCATGGCCAGGTGAACCGGAGTGGTGCGAGTGGGGCACCAGGGCTTGGGGGATCAGGTGGAGGAAGGCGTCTCCCAGGAGTCCTCCGGACGCAAAGCTCAGCAGCACCTTGAGGAGGTTCTTCTGGTGCCGGTCCGAGTTGGACTGGACCGGGATGAGGAAGAGGATGAGGAAGGGAACGGCGCTGATCAGAAGGGTGGCCCCTAAAGCCTGCACCCAGAGCTCCAGCAGGGTTCTCTTCTCTCCCTCTGCTTCACTCTTCGCCCTCTTCCCTCCGTGGGAGTGTCCGTGATCAGTCTCCTTCTCGTGATGAACGTGCGCGTGGTGCTCCTCCTCGAGTGGGGGCAGGTGGGCCTCAGCGCTCCATTTGCTGGGCCAATGGTGCATCTCCACCTGAGATCCGTCAGAGCTTCCATCGCCACTACCCTTTCCATGGTGAACATGGCCGAGGCCATGGTGGCCGTGGTGGTGGCTGTTTGCAGTGACTGTAAGCTGTGTTGTTTTCAGCAGCAGCAGCAGCAGCAGCAGCGCTACACGGGCCATAGTTAATTAATTAACCCCCTTACTGCTCCTAGATATGGACACCAGATCTGCCTGGGGGACTGTTCATATGAGAATAAGATCCGATCTAAATGTTTAAACTGTTTTGTCTACGACAGTGCTGTTGCTTGGAAGTCTGTCCCATTGGCATTTAGTCAACTCAGATTACCTGTGCTACACAGAAGGACCAACAGGCATACTGTCTGTATGTTGCTCCAAAGGAAGTTACAAACAACATTTTGATTCATTGCCCCCAATATGGCCAATATTATGGAGATGGCTGATGTCACAGTACTGACATCATTTAGATGACTGACATCATAGACTGGACAGTGGACACTTGGTGTTCCGAGATCCAGGTTGAAGACACGCCATTATAAGACTCATTAGTTTTGTCCAATCCGTAAGTTACAATATGCTAATAATAATTTAGGGTGGTTGTATTTAGTAGTCTAACTGCTCTTCTATTGAGACATTCAGATTAGATGGTTATGTCTCTCCTAGACATGGGATCTGACACAAGATTAAATGTATCCCCTGAGCATGCAGGCAGGCTCTATTAGTTTTAGTTGGTTAGTAAGTTTATTTGTCTCGATCATGGTTTATCACAGCATTATTACATACAGACAAAAAGGTTGACGTGATACAATTGAGTGAAAGGGGCTGAAGCCGAAGCTTATTATGCCCACCATTCAACATTTTCGAAAGTTTCAACATTACTGCTCTTCTAATAAAATCAAAATAAATGAAACCATGTGGACAGAAAAACATGCTGGGCTTTTGATTAGCTAAATAGATAGATGCGTCATAGATCATACTGCCTGTATGAAGGCTGACATCCACATTATTTTAGTGGTGATACCTCGATGAGGTATCACCTGTAAGATGACTTTACAGGCACAGTTCTACTAGTTATACTATACTACTTTTCACAGGAACACGGTGGGTTTTGCTGTTTAAACCCAATATTCTAATGTCAAATCTGTGTTGCCTGAGAAACACTTAAGACAATTGGTGTCACGGTTTGATACTTTTTCCAGTACAAAAAGACAGACATGTCATTGATCTCGTTATTTTATTTGTAAAACTACATAATCTTTTGTAAGCAACCGGTGAAGCATTTAGGATGCACAATGTTTTGCACAATGTGCAACCGGTGAAGCATTTAGGATGCACAATGCTTTAGGGTAAATGTGGAAGCTAGATGTTTTGGACCTTGATACCGCAGTGGAGCCCGTCATTAGTCATTACTGGGCTACCTGATCGCTACACTCCTGTGCCATGCACAGATTCCCACACAGCTCACCCCCACTGTCAACAAAGGCCGTGATTCAGCTCCTAGGATACAGACGTTAGCAGGACGATCGGGTGTCAGCCCTGCGTACCACAGAGATTTACACCAAATGAAGAGCTTCTGTGTTGTTGTGGCCTGTTTGAATGGGGCTCGGTGGGGGAGGAGAGGCCGGGTGTACACGAGCGGGTTTAGTTACACTGTGATAAACTCGGGTTGCTAAACCTAAATGGACGGTAAATGCCACAAGCCACCGTCAGACAATTCCCATTTGTCTGTGCTCGCTCATGGCCTGGTATAAACCTGAAGGCATGCGTTTCTATGCAGGAAATCTTAGCACAACAGCACTGTCTGTGTATCAGAGATGGATAGAATGTTTGTTCTATATAGCCATATAGTCATAGTCAATCGGTCTATAGTCATAGACCGATTAGTTGCCAATGTTGTTGACTGATATTTTGCCAAAAAGCGCACAGTTTGATTAAAGTTACTATTTGAAAATATTTTTATAAGCTAAATAAATAATACAAATAACATGAACCTGCTCCTGCAGTTGGTAAACTGGGCTGTAGTGGCTCAGTCAGGATATAGAGCGGCCACTTGGGAACCAGGGGGTTCCTAGTTCCTATAGTTCGAGCCAGGGCTCCCCCAGAGTGTGTGTCGCAGTGTCCTTGAGAAAGACACTGAATCCCGGGACACGTCAGAGTTTGACACGGACACAGACACGTGCGCACGCCCACACGCACGCTATGAGTCAAAACTGCCACCCTGCGGCAAAGACAGCCACACAATACAGGCCATTTCTATATAAACCAGGTCAAGAGTGTTGTGAGAGCATCTGCGTAATCACCTACTTATATTGGGTTTCTGTGAAAAAAAACTCTCACCTGAGAAGGACAGCAGCGCGTCTGGGACAGGTGTTGAGCCACTCCCTTTAGCCGCTGCAACATGGCTGCCAGGTCTTCCTGTTCAGCTGCCAGGTCTTCCTGTTGGTCCACCACCTCAGAACCGGTGGGGCCGCTGGCTTCCTCCTGGACCAGGGGAAGGAGCAACTGGAGGACGCAGTGCGCGTCTTTTGTCATCTAAAGTAATAGAGGAGAGCATATCCAATGCTTATTATTATTATTATTGGGTGACCTCAAAGTACAAGTGAGCAACATAACACCATGGTAGTAGCATCCTCTAGCTGGCACCAGCCCCCACCCTGCAGCTGAAAATACACAGGCTGACGATGACAATGATAATTCATTGTATTTATATATCACCTTTAAATACAAGATTCCAAAACAACAGACAACAAATCAAAATCAACATCCATCAACAACAGTTTAAAAAACTAATAACAGCATAATAACAGCAACAATTCGCAATAGATGGGTTAAGAAAAATACTGTAGACGGTGTAGAGCTAGGTTTTCAACCTGGCTTAGATGGATCAAGGCACGGATGGTGCTAACCTTTACATATTTGTATTGTATGGGGTTGTTCAGGTAGAGCAGCCACTTCAGAAACCAGAAGGTTCTCGGTTTGATACCGAGCTCCCCCAGGCCAGAGTTAGTGTCGAAGTCAGTGTCCTTGAGCAACATACTGAGCTAAGGATGAGCAGGCTGGTGCCTTATTATTGCATGGTTTCCTCTGCTGTGAAAGTGTGTGTAAGCATGGTGAATGGAATGCACATTGTAAAGCGCCTTGGATAAAGGTGCTATAGAGCATCGCAGTGATGTCAGACCCTCAGTTCCAGAAGTGAAAACCCCATTCATTTTCCTCATAGACTTTTCAAAAAGTATTTATTAAAAGACGATTACGCCGCGGACAAAGCCAGCTCGGATCGTGACAAATCATGACAATAAACACAATGTTTTGGGCCAATTAAATAATTTTTAAGAAGAAAAACTAAACAAAAAGTGTTGTATCCTTCAGTTTTTTTCTTCTTACTAATGATTTGAACGGCCCAAAATATTGTGTTTGTTGTCATGATTTGTCACGATCCGAGTTGGCTTTGTCCGCGGCGTAATCATGTTTATATAAATCATAGAAATGTCTATGAGAAAATGAACAGGGATTTCACTTCCGGAACTGGTGTAGGGGGCGGGACTGCGATGCTCTATATAAATGCAACATTTACCATTCATATGCTTTTGTGTGACGCTGTAGTATGATCACATAGGGCGTTCATTTGTAAAAAATAAAATGCTAAAATATGGAGATAAGAGGTTTCTGCCTGACAATATACCTGTACTGTACTGTGCAAGGTTTCAGGTTTCAAGCTTATGTCTGCCATGTTGTACTCAATTTACTGAATACACAGCAGTGCATAGTGCAAACACATGATGTTTGTGAGTTAGAGTTTCACTTTCTTCTCGCCAAGCTTTTCAAACCATTCCTGAGGAAATGGGTCAGGAGGACATTCAGTTCCCCTCTCAATTTACAACATTTTCTCTGGAAACTCGACACTTCACAAACAGTGGTGGAAAGTACATTTACTCTCCCTGCACAGGCTGCTTGTGTCGTCCTAAAGTGGGCTCAGTGTGGCCGAAAGAGGTGCCAATTTTGGTCCTACACCCTGAGAGGTCTGAGGCAGGCCAAACCAATGACATGATGTAGCGCTGCTTTCTACTGATTGGCCTTGGTCATGATATTTCGGTCAGACTAAAGCGAGGACTGTATTTAGTTTGCTGTGATCTTTGTCTTAATTTGTATAATATATTTTGCACTGGATTTTCTGTTATTTACAATTACAATTCAAGGACGCCCTTAATCTAGAGCTATTTACAGTAAGTATGGACAACATTTTTCGTGCACTCAATGTACTGTGATTAGTTTGCATTTGTTTGTTTGGTTCTTACACTCTGGGTTTACACTCCATTTGGTTCGTACCGATAGCTGGAGTAATGTCTGCACAGGTGATTTGCATTGGTGTACAAAACAATTACCCACTTGCGTTTTCCACTACATCTCAGAGGCAAAGATTGTACTTTTTACTCAGATAATCTTTTTAAACTTTAGTTACTGGTTACTTTGCAGATTTGGAATATAATTTTAATCAAATCAAATAACCTATTTTATTCTTCAGCTATTCTAAAATAGCAGATCTAGAAGTTCACACTTTTACTGGAGCAATTCTCCTATACGGCAGTGAATGCTGGACAGGACCCTGCAGAAGTCTCTAGATTGGTGCTATACAGACACATCTTAGGGTTAACATGTGTACTACTCTTGCTGATGTTAAGTACTGCACAAGAATCTGTATGATGGAATTCCAAGGTTGAACCAGAGAATAGCAGCCAGGAAAATGAGACTAGCAAGGACACTCCCAAAGACACCAAGAGCTGCCAGCCAGCAAGTTAGTGCTGTGGGAATCAACACGCGGGCACCAGTCACAACTCACGAGGACGTCCCAGATTAACATATCTGGATATATTTAAGAAAGACGCAGGATCGCAAAGCACCAATGAGCTGGCCAGATGTACATGGAGAACCCATGATGACTGGAAGCGATGATGGAGGGCTCGTCTGAGGATGAATTAGAGATTCTACATTGTGTGGTTCTATGGTTACACTGAAAAATCGCCTATTCTTTTTCCCATAGAGATTTACAAAAACATTTATATAATTTATTTTAAGCCTAGATAGCCATCCAGGATCTTGGTAAATCATGCCCATAAAACCTTTGATTACTGTATGAAAAAAGAAAAATACAAACCACAAAGGGTATTTATAATTAAATATTCATTACTTTTTTCCACAGAATCAAAGGTTTAATGGTCATCCCGGATGGCTTGATTCAAGGCTTAAAGGCCCAGTGAAAAGGAAATGGAGGGCAGTTTTTAGCCTGTAAGTTCCTGTAACACTGGTGGTGAAGTTTCTGAACCAATCAGAGGTCGCATCCCTCTAGGCTATGGGGTTTATGATATGTTACTTCTGCATCTGAGAAGGGCACGTTGTATAGTATGTTTGTAAACAAAGTGCCCGCGTCGTGTGTAGCAACGCCAGGGGATTGCTTCTACAATCTATATACATATTTTAGCGTGATGATTAAGTTTAAACCGAGGAAATCACTATCTGGAAGTCAACTTGAATGGATTTATAAACGGAGTAGTTCCTAATCACAGCCAGCTGTGTGTGGACGACGATTCAGCAATAGGAAAAAACAAACGGTGAGCTTAATTTATATTGGCTTTTATTGATCCCAACCGCAACACGTCATCACACAGCACGTTTTCGATTTCAGGAACTTTTGATATAAAAATACACAAAGATGAAGATGTTACCATTTTTTGGGCATCCATTGTTAGATATGGCCATATAATGACCACAGATGTGGTATAAAAGTGTGAAAAGGGTATTTTTCATTTCACTGGGACTTTAAAATCATTTATATCAATATTTTGTAAATGTCTATTGGAAAAATGAATGGCAAATTTTTCAGTGGAACCAGAAAACCATGCCACTGCTATGCTCCATTGCTAAACTTAAGTTATATAACAATAATAATCTGAGAACCAGTTCCAGAATGACATTAGATGTACAGACTGCACACACAGTACTGTTGCACTTTATTTAACTTCCTGTAGTCAAATATACCCCATCATTACTACTGACCTTATGATAAGAGAACAAAAGGATTTAGACAAGAGTACATTTAATGTGTGCCAAATGATTTCACCAGCTGTGTGCCGTTCTACTTCTCTCCTACAAGCAATTCACGTGAAAATTTAAATCAGGTATATACCGACAGTAGCAACAACAGGCACAACGAGGAAATATTCCAACAATGTGGGATAAGACAAACAGGAAATGTACTGAATGACTCACGAGTGCAGCTAATACATCACACCTTCCTGCCTGGAACATGCACCAACAGAGTCACACAACCAGAAATGGCAAATCTACAAGCCCACAACGAGCCGCGGGCCAGACACGTTGTGGGCTTGTAGATCGACTATTTCCGGTGTACTGGCGCTTGAACAGACAGCCAAAAAAAATGTTTTTGTCGTTTGATTCTCTTTTCTCTTTCACAGCAGCCCACAGAATTGGCTGTGACAAATAATGTTCCTTTGTGGTTTCTTCACTACAAAAGCTGAACATTCACACATTTACTTATAGGGCGTTCCACTACTCACACTGTCATGGAAGCCTTTTTGTTCCCCGATTGAGTGTGGAAAGGGACAGTGGGTGTCCTTTTGCATTCTGTTTTTAATCTCTTATTATTGCTTGCTTTCGTTGAGATCGGATCCCAGATAAACCAAGCATCGGTCTAAAAACAATATACCTGTACAATCAAAATCATATGTTTTACATTGAAACTATAAGATACCAGGTAAACAATGAACCTAACAGATAAACTATGAACCTGTTTTTTTCTTATATATTTTCATTTATTTTGAAGGTTTTCAGGTACAAGGGTTAGTTATATTTTATACATAATGTTATATTTTAACATTGACGAAAACAAGCCTAAATAACAAGAATGTGTGAAACACAGCACCAAGATCATGTGTTTGAAGCAGGTCGTCTAGTGTTTTTATTTGTCCTGGTTATCTGGTTCAACATCTTCATATATCGCAGCGTCATTATATGGCCTCGTAATCTAAGAACGGTGTACCTGATATGAGGTGTGCTGTATTTGTATTGTTTGAGTACAGTTTGGGCACTCCCAGGAGTAGGAAGATTTGTTTTGGATGTTTTGGATTACACCAATTTTACACATCTGATATACAGTAATGACCGTGACTTTGTTTTGGCAAGTACTTTGTAGATCATGAATCTTTTAATTATGTGCTGCATACTATCGTCAATTAATTTGACGAAAAAGCATCTCGATGCGTGTCATTTCTGTTTCTCAACATGCTGTTGAATTCACAGAGAGCTGGAGTCCTGAGTCCTACTAGATTCTTCAAACATCAGAGTTACGGGCTCTACGTGTCACAGCACTTTATAACATTTCAGAAAAGCCTGAAATGAAAACGTTTCATAGCGACATGCGTTTTTCTGACAACTGTTGAGACTGTAGAAGGAATTTGTAGAATGGGGCCACGGGGTCTTAATGGGTCAATGTACCTGCTGTGAGCTGTGGGTCAGAGGGATTCCATCCAGGCTGCTCTCCAGCTCAGACAGCAGGGAGGTGTCTGCGTGGCTCCTGGCCGCCTCCTCCTGCAGCTCCTCAACCTGCTGCTGCAGCTGCTGCGAGCGCTCACGTGCAGCCTCCACCTCCTGCCACGCCTCCACTAGCTGGATGCACGCACACGACACGAGCGCACCAACACACACACACACACACACACACACACACACACACACACACACACATACACACGCACACACACACACGCGCACAGAGACAAGTCTTTAGTTAGCAAACAGAAAGGCACAGGATAACTTTCATATTGTATAATCTGATTTTGCTAGATTGTTAATTACGTCAATTACGTGAATTCTCTGATAATTAACTGTAAAGATTGACAGAAGTAACAACTGTGGTACTCAAGTACTGTACAATCTGGAGAGGTAGCTTGCTTGGGTATAGCTCCATTTTCCATCTATACTACATTTAAAATGAATTGATTAATTTAGTTTGCAGATGGAGGTAAGCAGTATAAAATGTAATCCACAAATTAACCTATAGGCCTATGTTGTTAAATCTTTCAATCCGGGAGGTAGGCTACCTCTGGTCTCATATAGAACACTGAAGTTGAGAGGAACATTGAAAATGAGGGCCTGCCCCTAAATTGTACTCTGAGTTTAATTAAAGGTTATGATGATGATGAAGATGTACCGTAGTCTGAAGGTGTGGGTTTTTAGACTATGGTGGAAGATTGGGATTGAGTCTGCAGTTCTGATTGCAATTGAAAGTTCATTCCATAGTTTTGGAGCCAGAAGGGAGAAAAGGGAGAATGCATTAATAATTACAGTAGAATAAAGTAACAAATACATTATTTTAAAATGGGCCATTCTGCATAAGGTGCACTGAATTATAGTGCACTTAAAAGTGCTGAAAGTGATATTTGTTAAAAGGTTAAAGCTCTATTCTGTTGCTATTTGCTATTATTGTCGCTAGAAATGTAAAGTGTGTATAAAAAAGCACAGGAAAGTACAGTTCAATAAAAGGTTAAAAAAGAGGATTTAAACCCAACAAAGCCTATGGCCTGTTTCGTTCATTGTAAATTTCTACTTCTGAGCACTTGTTCCACCACCACCACTGAGCAACTAATGACAACTCGTGGGACAAATGTCTTTTAGAGAGGCCTTAAAACCTTGGTTAAAACATTAGCCAGTATTCAGTGAGAGCTAAATAATCCTGACATGCTGGATTCCAGCTAGCAGAAAAACGTTAAAGGTCCCCCGGCAGAACGTGTGGCATTCACAATGTACAAAGACAGTGGATGAGGTGATTGTTTAGCAATGTTCTGCACAATCCCACCGAAACCCAGTCAGCCAGACTGGGAGTGGAAAAGCTCTCTGTTGTCGAAGCCCATTCATTCCTGCAGCTATTCCAACATGCAGTTTGGTTACTACTGCAATGCACTAGCCTGGAAACCAGCCCAATCTTCCACAGGAAAAAATCCCTGGATTGGGTCTGGCACTCCTAGAGGCTTATCTCGGCCCCACCCCACTCCCATT
>OOFJ01107992.1:0-10656 GCA_900323375.1 Benthosema glaciale
TCCAACCCCAGGCTACCTCTCCCTTTCATTGCTCTCGCCTCGATGCCCTACCTCTCTGTAATTGGGGGGTGGATCGATTAGCACCGTCCTTAACCATCCTTAACCTGGGCTTTGTGAGCCGACATGGGGAGCAGCACAGAGGAGCTGTGGGTGAATTAGTATAAGGCAGCCAGGCAGTGGTGTGGTGCGGGTGCAGTGTTGCCGGGTGCAAGGATCAAATGCTGGTTAAAACAGGTTTGGAAGGTGCTAAGTGCAATGTAAGTGATTGTAAAATATGTATTCTGCTGTTGTACAGCACTGCAATAGTGGCGAATCAATTTGGCTGCATTTGAATTAACCATCCAATAATAAACTACATTTATTCTAGTAATTGCTTCACTTTTGTGGGGAAAGTGCTATTAACCACTTACAACTGGAGTTCCTATTTTGGGCATGTCATTATAGGCAAATATTTCACTTTCACAAATATTGAAAAATTTGCATCCCTGTTCTGGGGAAGATAATAGGTGAAAATAGCTGAGCTTCAAGCTCACAAAGCGACGGTGTGAGACCGCTCTAGTTAGTCTATAGACATATTTTAACCTGCCTCTTTCAAACACTTGTGGTTAAATCCAGAGTAAGCAAGGTACTGTACAGTACAAGTTGCATCAAAGTACAAGTTGCATCAAACAGGTTATGTGTTTGTTACATTCACATACAATCAGAATGAAAGAAATTGTGCTAACATTAAACATATAATGTGAGCATGTCTGCATGCTCACATTCACCTTTCTATTCAGTTGATATTGTCTTATTAACATGTTGATTCTTTTTCTTCTGCGTCCCAGATCGCCAAAGCCAGCCCGTCTAAAACGCACAACACGACAACAAAAAAGGATAATAAGTCAATGAAAACAAAAAGAACAGCTTCTTTCATTCTCTATTCCAGAAAAATGACCTAATGTATTCATGGATGGATGGATGGATCAGAGATTATTGCTGAACACTTCCGATATCTTAACTCATATTTCTCCATATATGAACAATGGGCCAATTGTATTCTCCCCTACTCTTCTTAACCAGGCTGCACTTTCATTCAGAAACAGTTACTATGTACCAGGGTCAATGTCATGCCCTGCGGCTGAGTGACTGCCATTGCACCCCCACTCCCCCACCCCTAAATGGCTGTTCCTTCTCAAAACCTCAAGGTCAGTAGTTGGTGGTGGGGGGTTGGGGGCGGGCAAACAGGATGCCACGTGAAAAAAGTCAACGAATGAACACGCAAGTCTTCGGACAATAGTGGAATGCCTTGTCTATATCTTTAAAATCAGACCGTCGCCCACAGGCCCACCCCCTCGAGCCCCTGCCTCTCTTCACCCTCTTATGGCCTAAGAGTTCTGTTCCTGGGGAGGGGAAAGAAAGGAGAGCTTTAGGAAAAAGGAACAGTGGCCCATCTGTGTTTGGGTCATACAGTGGCAGACGGGCCCCGGAAACTGCGCACAACGTTTTGACCCCTGGGCCCTCCTCAAACATCCCCACCCCCCCAGTTGGTCTCCGCTGGTGGACACTGGCCCTGAAGGTCCCAGTGCCGGCACACTCGCTTAGCGGTGTGACGCAGTAGGAGGGGGCTGCGAGGGAGAGACGGAAAGGCGAGGAGAAGAGTGGCGGGGGGATGTCAGCAACGGACGTCAGTCACTCTGTCACTGGGTAGAACATGAAATTCTGGCATGAATGGTCAACACTCAAAATGCCAGCAAAGGGCCTTGCTCCGCTTTGTGACCGTGTACGAGTGCCTGCAGTTGAGTACCGAGACAGAATTGAAAAGTGAAAGTGTGTAGTACATACAGTATTTAGGCAATAATGTCTATAGTACAGGTATGTAACCAGTAAGACGCCCTGAGGGCAAGGTCAAGATGAAAACAACAAAGCTTCTTAATACGACAAGTTAAGAAGCAGGAGACACTATTAATTTGGTGTCCGTGAGGTCAGATGTAGAGTTGGTGGCCGGCTCCATATATGCAGATCTAGGTGATGACCCCGTCTTCTCCATGTATGGCTATACACTACAGGGTGTGATCTTCATATATGTATGGAGACAGGTGGAGACTGCCATATATGGAGTGTGTCACAAGGCGTGACAGACATGAAAGGCATGACAGACCTGAAATGCAGGTTTTCATAGTAAAGTGTGACCTATGGTCACAATTAAGCATGCAGTGTTTAAGCCTGGGGGCGGCTGGGGCTATAACCAAAACGGTGATAATCAATTGATATAGACTGGGCTTTAGTAAGAGTTCAAAACAAAAACAAAAAAAACAGGACCTTTTTAAATTCCAGAGCAGAGCCTTTAACAGAGTGGAAATGACAGAGTGCAATCCAGGCCAACGTCCAAACATCACTCTTCCTCCTTTTTGGCCCGTTCCTCAGCAGCTGGCCTCACCTTTGCTCTGGTCAGCAGTGTCCCAGCCAGGGCCTCCGGGCCCTTTGCCTCCACCCCCTCCAACCTCTCCCCGGGCCCGGTGACATTTGTGACTGGCTCCCTCTCCTCCCTCCTCCCCCCCGCCCCATCCAGTGGCTCCCGGGAGAGGCTGATGGATGGGCCCTGTTTATGAAGCTGCTGCCACCACAGTGATCAATCAAGCCGGGGAAGGCTGTGATCTGCTGCCGGGCACCCGGCCCTGCAGTCTACTCCGACACTGTGGGGCTGCAGGAAATCTGCACACACTTATAACGCTTTGTGAGCTTGTAGATCAGCTATTTTGGCGCGCAGCAAAGTAAATCAGGCATCATCACTTTTGTCTGCACTTAATGCCTGATGATCACACAGCTGTGAATGAATACCAAAAATAAAATCATGCATGACTGGCAGATCTATACTACTTCTAGGATGAGAAGGACAAATGGCACACACAAAAACAATTCAATCATTCATATATTAATATGTAAGCAATAAACAACATGGCCATGGTTCTACAAACTATCAAAAGTTTTAAAGTGAATTGTAACCGCCTTTCGCCTGTCCTAGTCTACTTATCTACCAATATATTGTCACAAATGTCATTCCATTTCCAGATAAGATTTGTGAGGAACACCAGTGCCACCTACTGGTACAACGGCAGCACACACCACTGACAGTGAAAACTGTATGTTACTGTATGTGAAATCAGAGAAGTACAAAATAAACTTGCACTGTAATGTCTCACAAATCATTTATTTTTTACAGAAACAAAATTCTGTTAAATATGTACAAAACACTGCATAGCTGCACTGCCATATAAACACCTCCTTGAACTGAATCACTCTTCACAATGTTTTGCTCCCGTTAAAACACTGGTGTTCAAACCTCCTCATAGCAGATCAGGTCAGAGTTCCAAAGACGAACCAGAGCAAAGATATGTCAAAGGAAAGCCTTTTTCCAGCAGGAAGGACCTCACCTAGAGTTGTGAACAACTGGTTTGTTTACATGGCTTGCTTCAACATTTCCATATAAAGGACGAGTAGCAAAATTAGTTTGTAGATCTGTTTTTTTTCCCCTTTTTCCTTGAAACTTTAGACATATTTTTGAAAAGCCTTGCTTATAACCAAATGTCCAAAATAGGGATTGTAACTGTAATTATATCAGAATTTGTCTTTTGTGAAGAGCATGTTTTATGTTCCATGGGTTCCAACAGTCCAATATTTGCCAATGAGTATGGTACATATATCCCTTAACGTTTCCGCTTGGCGTCAAACCTGTAGATGGCAGGAGCATTGGGTGTCTCCTTGCTAACTTTCACTTTCTTGACCTTATCCTGGGGAACAAAGGAGACAAAAACAGTACCCTTTGAAATATTTCATCATCGTCGCATATCATTCGCTTGACATTTCTCATGGTAAATAAAATAGGAAAAAAAAGCATTCATCCAAATCGAAGTGGTTTAACACACGTTTCACCTAAAATCAGTAGAGCAGTGAATGTCTTCGCTTCGCCTCAGTTCTAAAATATATTTGTTTATTGGGACGTGTCTCCTCCTCACCTGCAAGTCTTTGCGGGTCTGGATCTTCTGGCTGATGACAAACATCTTCTTTTCCCTGTCAATCCTCTGGGACAGTAGTTTGTACTGGTGCCTCCTCTGTTTGGCTAGCTTCTACAGGTATGCAGGGAAACATCAGGAGTTAAGGGCCATCCATTTAATAAAGACGTGAGATGGTGAACAATATCGTTGAGATCACGTCCAAGGGGATTTGAACACTCACAGCCAATCAAAACCCTTCACAATTTACAGGATACCACTCAGGTTCAACATGTTTACAGAACATCCTTGTCTAATATATAGACTGACTAATTAAAGTGGATTATGTTTGCATATTTGGAGTTGTTAACACCTGAAATCAATAATATCAGAATTCAGATTACCTGTGGGCCGCATTAATTGAACTGGCGGCCTCCCAGTTGCCTATGTATGCACTACACTACAGTATTATATACAGTATCACACACATCTACAGAGGCTCATGCTGTGTGCTCAGAAATAGTGGCTGGTGTGCAGTACAGTGTATTCATACTTTCATACTGCCAGGTTCTGTAGCTCCCTTGACGGTCTGGGTCTCCAGAGTGTGCAGCGTGGGTCGGTTGAACACCCGGTCCACCAGCCCTGGGTCTGTGTTCAGATGGCTGGCCAGGTCAAATGACTCCACTGGAAAACCACAGCACAACTACAGTAAGTTTCCCGGAATTGCATTCTTCCTTTGGAGTCACACCTCGGAACTATGAAATGGTCCCTTGATGTTATGCAAAGAAGAGCAGCTTGATTTGACGATGAAAATAACACTGCTTTTTATTCATTACTCTTACCTTCTTTCTTGGAATCCACAAAGAAGGTATGTTTGTTTTTCTGTTTACCATCAGCCTCCAGAAGATGGAGCTCTCCTTTCAACCTCTCGATTTTCTGGAGGAAAAAAAAACAAAAATATATTTTTTTAACACTTATTTTTAAACATTGTACAATTATATTCAGAACAGGATAATGGGAGGACATCAAATCTTAAATATATACATTTTACATTCTATATCACATAGAAAGGGTCAGGCATTGCTACGCATAACAAAAACATATTCAAACATTTGCATTGATCTTGGTTGAAACCAATCTTTCCTAACCTCTTACCTTAGCCTCAGAAACCCTCTTCATCTCCACATATCTGATATCCTGCGTTCTCATCAGTTTCTTCTGCTCCTCTGTTAGCACTACATCATGCGTCTCCTTATTCTTGGTATGCACACCATCCTGTCATCGTACAGTAGCAGAGTACAGGAGACATGTCAAATGTATAGCACTGGTTCTCAAAAGTGGTGTCCACTGTCCAGGCAGGGCGGTTCAGGGTTCCTTGGGAAGGGGGTTCAAAATGTCCCCGTCCCTTGCAACTCTGAGAATGTACAAATCGAACCAAATGCACCCTGTCCATTTGTACAGTCAGATGTATGGGAGTTCTTAAATGTTTGGGAATCGCTGTTGTAAAGTGATGTTGTACAGTATTATGTTTAACTTGTAAGTCATGTTTCCACACAAACTGGACAATGGAGCGAGGTTGTGTTACCTTCAGCTGGGAGCTGATCATGTTGAAGTAAAACTCATCTGGGTTTTTATCCAGGGCTTTCTTGCGCAGGGCAGAAAGGGTGTTCTGTTTTTTGTGGTAGTCACTGTAAAATAAATAACAAAATAACATCAATGTGATTAAACCTGAACCACTTTCTGGACCATCGTTTCTTTCTTTCTTGAATTGTAACAAGCTGTAAAAGCTTGATTATTGTGGTTCAGGGTCGATAATGGGGTGAAGGAATGAGCGTGTAGTATTTGGTTTGGAACAGAGTCCCATCTTGTCTCTTTGTCATAATGACAAATGGCCCATTGGCCCTGTATGTCTCTGTAACTCTGAGTGTACAAATGCTGGAACCTTACGGGTCCATTTGGTTCAATTTGTATATTCTCAGAGACAGAGTCATGGGGGTCCTTGAAATGTCAATGTTTGAGAACCACAGTACACTAAATGGAACACAGCCTTAATCTTTTGTAACACCTTTGAAGTAGGGAAGCGCCCCGAAGTTATTCTGTGTGCATCTGCATCATTGTGCATACTGCATAGAGCTATGATTTCTTTAGACTGTTCCAAACCAAATACTACAGTTGACTGTCAAAGTAAACATGAATGATGAAGAATGTATACACGTACTCTGCACGGAGTTTGTAGTCCTTCTTCTTCTCCAAAAATCCCAAATGATTCCTGAATCCAGGCTGTTAAGGGAAATACACAGATCAAAACACAAGGTAAGACCTACATTTTGATGTATACTGTTGACAGATAGATTGACAGTGCTCGACTTACTTCCAAACGATTATTTACGTGTAATGTAATTATCAGGTTTGTTGTGTTTGACTGTATTATCTCGCGTTTGTTTTTATGTTTTTCATCTGTATCCAAGTCCAGCATACCAACAGATGGCAGTTTAGTTGCTCAGCTAATAGCTATTGATGCTAGTCAACAAAAACAGCGAATTGCTCACCTGAGATCTTTCATGGTGGTTTTTCTGTTTGGATTTCAGCGCTTTCCTGAACGAGGACATGTTTGTAAATCGTGCCTAAACTGTAATTAATTTAAAAAGCTAATATTTAGGGTAGAGCAGTCACAATACTGTGGCGAGTGAGTGAGTGCTGCTTTTCCAGTTCCTTTGCTTAGACACGTGGGTTGTCGACTACGGAAGCTGTATTGTTACAATTCTTTCTCGCAGATTCCAGAAACGAATTACAAGACAAAAACTCTAAGATGACTTCCTATCAACCCATACATTGTTTATAGTCTACTGATTGATTATAAGTCATATTTGATTCGTGAAACTTCATGATGACTAATGTAATCATACTGTTCTGTTTTTTTGTGTACAACTTCATATTCAACAGTAGGTGTCACTGTTGTCCACATTATGCAAATCAAATCACTGCCAGTTACACAGATGCAGAGCCATAGGCCCTACTTTAATGTTACTTAATAGAAATCTTCTATATACCATGAACCCCTGACCGTATAAACAGAGTAAAGATGTGCATTATCTAATCATGCATTTATCAAAACATCACAGTTTAAGCAAACACATAGCCTACTTGCCACAGCTAAAACATACTTAACTGAGTAAATAATTGTTCAAATTTGTGCTTTCATGGATCAAGAAAGAATGTCCTTATTTATTGTATTATTTTATTGCATAATTCCCTGACCGGAAAGCCAGGCCTGACCACGACTGAGAGCCATACAAGTGAAGCTCATACTCACATTGATGAGTTCATCAGTAGCTTGCCTTATGCATAGGCAAGGTTTTGATGAAACACAAAATTACGGGTCATCATAATGACTGCATCCATTTGCCAGGAGAGCCTTGTTAACAGCAATGGGTGCTACGTTTGTGTTTCTTGCAAGTCACTTGTAGTTGTAGGCTACTGCAACAGTGAAGAATAAACAGGTGGAGTTGTTATTGTGAAGCAAAAGATTTAATTCATATCAAAATTGTTACCTGAAAAGGGCTTGCATGCAGCATACTAAAAATAAATATGGACTAGATCTGGCATTAGGCTATACGAATATGTAACCTAAATGTCTCCACAATAAGCTTTAGGCTACTTGAATGCCAGCCTGTTGTATCAGAGTTGATGTAACTTTTTCCAAATGGTGGATATCTCATTTTGTGGACACAAATCTTCACACAAGTTCCTCTCACTGAAGTGGTTGCATGACAACAGCGTGCTTTTTGCGGGGATGGGGGAAGATGCTGGCGGGGTCACCGCGCTCCCTTGGGGAACGCGCCGCTCTCTCCACTTCCTGACACAATATTCCAAGGAGAGACAAAGACAAAGCCGCAGTGGCACCAGTCCCCTAATCTCACCCAGACTCCAAAACTCTTTGTGGATAGTGGAAATGAAGCCAAAAGGAGGAAGAGTGATATTCCACTAAACAGCCATTTTCCCCTCACTATCCCCACCTCCCCATGCGTCCGCAAAGAATGTGTTTTATATGTGTGAGATTTTTCTCGGCATGCAGAATGTTCTGCGGGAGAGAGGAGACCCTGTGAATGGGATCACTGTTTCCACATTAGGTCACAAACAGGTTTGTCAGTCTGATGATGCCTAAATGACCCCGAATCCCAGAGAGGGCTCCGGCCCGAGGCCCGACTTCAGCCGCTCGCCCGCAAACATGTGTTTAACAGGGCAAACACAGACGGCAGTCAGGATTTACGGGTTGAATGTGTCTGCGTTCTGACTTACAGGGCTCCGTGCTGTTTAATTCATGTGAGTATTCATCATTACAAGTGAAACGCCATGGTGAGCCACAGTGGGGGTAAATACTACTCTGGAAATAGGAGGCTTGTAACAAGCTGATGCAAGACCGGGGAAGCACAAGAGGTTGTGGTCTCTTCAAGGGTCAGTGATAAGAGGAATGCCCTTGTGGGGCAGATGGATAGCCTCTTGGTTTTCTAATACGGCCCTGTAAAAATAACACTGCTGACATAAGACTGCTGGATTTGGGCTGAGCTCAGGCCTCTGGTATGTTTCCCATCCTTGGCCATGGTTGGCCCTCATGTGCGGCGGGGCCAACCCTGTCAGAAATGTCCTACGCAGGATTTCCCCCATGTCTGCTTCTGGTTGCCTCATTGAACATTCTCACATCAAACTGCAGTGATAGAGGTAGCATTAAGGAGCTCGTTCACACGTGAAATCAACACCATAGACTGAGTCAAAAGTCAGACTGCAACAAATAATTCACAAACATGGAAGAATCCCTGCCGTACCTCCCTACTAGTATACTGTCCCCTCTTGTTCCTCAGGAGCCAACCTTCGACTGTGCTGTGGGAGCAGTAGCTCCTGGACGGTATGCTCAACCACAGGCTCCTGTAAAACTTAAATCGTCTACAATTAACTACCAGTCTGGTGCTTATTTTCCCAGCTGGAGTTGGGGAGGGGGGTGGTTGAATATTACAGCATTATCTGAGACTGTTTTATACTGTCAGACAGACAAAGCACTGGGATGGAGAGAAGTAGAGGGAGCTCAGACATGGGCAATATATTTCAATTTAGCAGGTCACAGTTCTGTGTATTTCCCCTAGCAGTTGTTGTCTAAAGCAGTGGTTCCCAAAGACCCAAAAAAGAAATTAGAAGTTTTGCCTGGGACCCAAACTAGTGAAAATTGCAGATGTGCAAGTTCACAATGTGCCACTTTGTGCCGCATTGTGACTTGTGAGCTATTTTCAGTACTTCTTAAACATTTGTTTTCTAATTTATGGAATTTCTCAAATTTGTCATGAAATGACTGAAGAAATGACTGAATTTGTTTTGAATTCATGAATAATTTAGCTTGAAAAAACGTCTTTAAAAATTAAAGGGACCCATAAAATGTGTCCCACAAATGGGTCTCATTAACCCACTGTCTGAACACTGCATGGTCTAAAGGGTTATGACAGTAATGGCAAAAACGACCACTGGAGCAATTATCAATAATACTTTATTGATGATTACATACTGGCATTACTACACTTGCACATTTCCAATTATGAGCGCATTTAAAATACGTGCACTATAATAAAGTAAAGATACCTGAAGACAGTGATATCACAATGGGAAATGTTGAAGCATTTTGTAGAATCAGCCTAGGTCTTAAAGATATAACAACGTTTAGGCTTTCTTAATGGGTTAAGTCAAGCGCTCAATCCACCAATGACTGACAGCAGTTGGGTGTAATAAAATGGACAGTAAACATGATGGTCAGTGTGCTGTCACTTAAAGTTACTTGCGAGCAGTCTATTGAGTTTATAACATATCGTTAAGCATATCTGGTGGTATTATTTCACACACACACAGAAGCTTTAGTAGTGGCATAAGATGAACAAATAGGATAATTGAATGACACTAACTAAATTAACCTCATTTCAAGTTTCTACAATATAGTAGGCTCTTTGAAAGGCTACTTGGAAACAACAAACAAGGGATTAAGATTAAGAGCAGATGCTATGCCAACCATCTTTGCACCGGCGTCGTAGACTGGCCACATGAAGTCTGAAGCCACACTGTTATTGGACCCAGTCTTGTTATAATATAATAAATAACTTGATTTTAATTATGACAAAAACAGCTTGGTGGCTATATCTCCCACACTATACTATATTGACTGCCCTGCCACAGAGGGAGAGGGTAAAAGAGAGCCTGCTGTTGGGCACACTTGTCCTGAAGACATTGATCAATGTGTCGTTCTTTTTTCACTTCTCAGGAACTGGAAGCTGCATGGTTAAACACAGTTTACAAAAAGATAGAAATAACATGGTATATTCAGTGATTTCACTTAATTCAAATATCACTTTTCTCATAGAGAGGGGCCTTCCTCCAGCCATGATCGAGTGGGAGCGGGCCTTGGTGGCACGTGTTGTTGGCCTGTTGCACCCCCCCCCCTGCTGTAGAGTGTGTGCATATGCACATCTTACCGTTACCGGGGGCGGACCGCGTGGTTTTCCAAATCATTAAATGCTGCTTTAACATAGGCGTTTTTAACTTCCGTTTCACAACCGGTGGTAATTATTCACCTTAACACAAGGCACGCGGCAGGGTCGAAAGAATGACTGAATGAACTAGAACCGCACTCTGTCGAGTACCAATTTACTCA
>OOFJ01107996.1:0-10223 GCA_900323375.1 Benthosema glaciale
GTTCAGCGCCTGTGAAGTCCACACTTTTTAGAACTTTTTGCACACCGATGTATACTGCCCACTTGTGGCGGCGATACAAAAAGAGCAGTATGCAGAAACTCAATGTGGCTTATAATGATGCCATGAGACTGTTGCTTAGAGTACCACGGTGCAGCAGTGCAAGTGAAATGTTTGTTAGTATTGGTGTACCCACCTGCTCCGCTGTGCTGAGGAACCTCATGTACAGATGTATGTGCAGGCTGTCTGATTCTGCCAACAGCATTATTTTAATTCTGACTAACCCTTTATTGAGTTCAGTCAGGTTTGTTTCTAAACTTTGGAACCACTGGCGTGCAAGCCTGTATATGCATTTATGATTTTATGTAGACATTGTCTGCTTTTGTTTGTATTCGTATTGTATGTCTTTTTATGTCACTATGGACCTTGTGTCTCTAATAAAGTTTGATGATGATGATGATGTACCCTGTAATTCTCCAAGCTGTTAATACAAATTTCAATCAATCAATCAATCAATCAATCAATCAATCAACCAACCTGTTGCTATATCCTCATATGAGTTTTCTCTCCTGTTTGGGTGAAATTGGTATCCGACCTGAATTTTCTGTTTACTAAAAGAGCTGAAGATACAGGGAGACCGCTGTTATGGAACAAACACTCTTGTAACAATTGCAATCAGAATTTTCATTTAACACTCAAATCTCTTAAACTGCAACTTTATTACACTAGACAATTAAACAACCACTTAAGTCCTATATAAGTCCTATTATGCAAATTATGAGCTTGTAGATATGCTATTTTTGCTCTTTAAAAATACAACCCAATGTCATCATTCTTCCTGCCTAATCTCAACATTATCATTGTAATGACCTGCATTCAGTGTTCAGTGTCATCATGACCTGTATTACACATCGATGGTCATAATTGTGTGATGAAAAACACATGCTGAAGCATGTTATTCCACACATTACTGCTACCGGCCGTCCCTGCAAATGAGAATTGACCGTGCCTTTTGTGCTGATGTAGGATCCTCTCACCATCTCCTGGGAGAAAATGCACGAGAGCACCGCCTCAGAAATGGTCTGAGACCAGTGGTGTAAAGTGACTAAATTATATGAGTACATGTACTGACGAACTGTACTGTATGTAAATACAATACATGAGGTATTGTTTGTACTTTCTTCAGTATTTACAATTTTACAAAATTGTACAATATGAAAGCTTTACAATTTAGATTTTGTTTATTATTACAAAACACAATAACCACTTCGACCCTATATACTGTATAAAAGCAGATCTACAAACTCACAATGTGTCGCAGTGTGAGCTTGTAGATCTGCTATTATCAAAATATTTGTGTATAGATTTTGAACTTGTGAAATGGGATATTCTGTGTAATGAGTATACCTTTACTTTTGGTACTTTACAGTAAGTACAATTTTAATATGGGACCTATACTTGCAACAGAGTATATAGAATAGATCATCATCATCATCATCATCATCATCATCGCCTTTATTTAAACGCAAGTACAATTGAGGGCAAGCCCTAATTTTCAATGTAGCCGAGGTAATATGGTATATCTACAGTATATGGGAGAAAAATGCTTTTAACGTGCGAGTACTTTTAACTTCCATCACCGTCTCGAGACACGACACATCTCATTTCCCCACGGTGAGACGGTGTTCATTTAAAGGGCAATAAAATTGTAGGCCTGTGAGGGGTCTTCAATGTTTCTATCAGGCCAAGGAACACCCCCTAGCTGAGAAAGAGATGAAGTAGGGACCCCCTAGCTAAGAGGGAAGAGATGAAGCAGGGGGACCCCCATTATATTTCGTATACAATTGTGTTGCAGGTTAAACCTTTTCATAGATTTCATAGATAGCTTAATAGACTTGTTTGACAGCACTGTCATCACACATAGTAGCATTTTTCCAGAGATCAGTTTTGCACTGAGAGTGCTGTAAAACCATCAGTTATTGATGGACACGCATGTTTCACAAACACCAACATTATTCCATTTCGAAGTTGATAGCTGGGGGCGCCCTCTGTTCTAGTGGTCCAGGCGCATGCCACATAGGCTCTGGCCTGGCAGCACGTTGCGTGTTCGAGTCCCATTCAAGACAACCCTTGCTGCATGTCTCTCCCCTTCTCTCTCTCCCACTTTGCTGTCCATCTTCACTAATAACTATCAATAAAGGCAAAAAGCCAAAAACAAACAAAAAAATAAACTGATAGCTGACCGGCAGAGCGCTCGCTCACATTGTTAAAGAGTCTTAACCCTCTCTGTTATTTTAACCCAGTTCTCTCGTTTCCTTTCTATCGGGGCCGTGCCTTGATTAGAAAGGACTTAATTAATCCAAAACAAAAGCTTTCGGGGAGACACAAACGCGAAGGTTGTGGCACTGGTGGTTGTTGACATTGTTCTATCAGACAGCTCGAAGGGAGGAAGTCCTCTGTCTGAGGAGCTGCCAGGAGAACTGCCTGTGTTTGAGGCGCTGGGGGCGGGGTGGGGATAAGAGTCCGCCCTGTTATCTTTGTGTAAAGGTCACACGGGTCATTTACGGAAGAACCGAAAAGCAACAACCATCCGTGTTTTCTGTTTTCCACGCACTCTGCTCCTGTGGGCGGCTATCTTATATAGCCCGACGTGAACCGAACATACGAAACACACACACTCACAGACGTCACACCACTCATTCATATCTGCATGATGAAGGATGCATTGTCGGAGCGATGGAGAGTTGGAAAACCCCCAAATATGTTTTCTTTCTGTCCAGCATGCTGTGTGTTCAGTGTGTGTGTGTGTGTGTGTGTGTGTGTGTGTGTGTGTGTGTGTGTGTGTGTGTGCGTGTGCGTGTGCGTGTGCGTGTGCGTGTGTGTGTGCGTGTGTGTGTGTGTGTGTGTGTGTGTGTGTGTGTGTGTGTGCGTGCGTGTGTGCGTACATAATGTGTGCGAGGTGGGTGCGTGTACGTGTTGGGTGTTATTGTTTTTCGTAATGCATTTCGATTCCTCATGCCCTGGCTGTAGAATGAATGGTAGTGATTTATTGCCGCGCGGCGCTGACTTATAGCCGTGTGCTCATATCGTGCAGATTTATACTCGCGAAACTTTCAGAGAAAAATATGTTCAAGCTTTCACACAACAGGAAACAGTTTATCAGTATTGTGTGTATACGTAAGAAGAATACATTTCAATGCACTCTGCATGCGGTGACAAACAACTAGGTTCATGGAGGTAGACGACTCACTGTAGTAGCATTTCGCACTGATGTTTATGTGTTTATGTTACACATATTTTCTTCTGGCAACATCTTGTTACATAAGTCAAACAATATTGGCACCACACACAGTATCATCCTTGAGTGTCTATTATTAATCCATGTGTGACCCTGAGAGTGTACAAAATGTAACCAAACAGGCCCCCCAGCCTGGAAAACAGACAAATCTGCCAGTGCAAAAAAACAAAACATACCTCTGCATACCTTTAACTGGGGACCACCTAGAACCCCCTCAAGGACCACTGGTGGTCCCCAGACCACTGGTTGAAAACCACGACAATACACCCATACATGGACATATGGAGATCCTGTTGTCCAGTAGCACCAATCCGAACCGATGTTCTGACCATGCAAATGTGCATGCGCAAATGTCTGACATTATGTCCAAAACTGTTACTTTGCATGATTTCAAAAATAGCAAAAGTAGCAGATCGACAAGTTCACAACAAGCTTCTACTTTTGATGCTTGTGTGACGCTGGAGTATGATCAAAAAGTTAAGACATTGAGACAAGAGGATTCTGCCCGACAGCAATGATATTAGGGCTTCACTGGTTTAGTTGTTTGCACATCAGCAGCGGTCAGCAGCAGTGTAAGGTCAGCCTGCCATGTTTTTAACCATTCTGTATAGCCTCCTAACCTGTACATGAAGACTTTAAATGCATGGCTCTTTGAATGAAATTCACCCTGAGGATGTAGCCCGTAGCTACAGTAGCCTAATGTAAGGACCAGTGTAATCATGCAAAGTGTTGTCAAAGCTATTTGTTTAGTGGGCACTAGTATCTGCATCCTCCCAGTCTCCTGCAGCGCAGCGATGTGAAAACATGCACAGGAAGAGTAAATCCAGGCTAGGGGCTTTTTCATGATCCCATTGTTTTCCCTCTGGATCTGCATCAGCAGAGACCTGCCCCTCAGTCCCGTGCACACGCACGCACGCACGCACGCACGCACGCACGCACGCACGCACGCACGCACGCACAATGCTGCAGCCTGATAACGTGCACAACATTGCTTACATGCTTATACAGTATAGCTTACTACTGTATTATTGTACTAATGTATGCTCACATGCAGTCAAGCAGTGCACTTATACCTGCATGTACAGACTTTTACACAATCCATGCGCACTCATGCGCGCACAGTCCAAGCACACGCATGTGCGGTCGCACGCACGCACACACACACAGGGCATACACCAGCAGCTACGGGACAGGATGCAAAGGAAATGCAGGACAGGCCAATTATGACGATAAACATAAAACATACTTCGAAGAAAGAGGGAATGTAAAACGTTTTACAACAGTGATTCTCAAACGTTTTACTTTCAAGGGTCCACAGTTCACTATGCACTATGCAGAGTATTCCCGGGCATCTAGCTGGGGACCCATCACACCCATTGACCCCTGGGGGTCAGACCCTCTTTGAGAACCACTGCTTTAATGTCAGCCCATGACCAATATTAGCATATTATAAAATGTGAGATGCCAGATATATTTTTTTAACTGCAGCAATAGGAAACACGCACGCACGCACGCACACACGCACGCATGCACGCACGTACGCACACACACAACACTCTCCCAAGGATATATGTGCTTGCAATGCTCATTAATCTCCGATACTAAAAGGCCACTGCCTTCCGCTGCGACTGTGCCATTGTTACCGTATTTTAAGGAATATCCACGCACGTTTTACAACACTTCTTGAGTGTTTTAATTTGAGCCCATAAATCACTGTTTTTCTTTAACAGTACAGCTTGGAGGATTGTTTTACTTTGAACAGAGAAGTGTGGAGAAAAAAAGAAAAGAATAACAAAGCCGTCTGTTATCAAGAACTGACCTCTTATTATCCAGGCTTCAGGCTAATTAAATGGGATGACAGCTATTGTGCATGCTGTAGCCGTCAGCGTAGCCGGATTCTAAGTGGCCGAGTCTATGAAAACAAGCCCAAAAGGAAGCCACCATGGTTTTACTTAGTCTTATGTCTTTAACCAGCCAAAATTCTCACATGTCACCCCCCTTGATCCGCTCCCTCCATTGGCTCCCAATCACTGCCCGCACAGAGTACAAAACTCTGATGCTAGCATACAAAGCAACCAGAGGTATGGCGCCGCCATATCTGGCAAGTCTGATCGCACCCTACAAACCACGATGAGCACTCCGATCAGCCGATACGGGGAAGCTGGAAGTACCCTCGCTAAAAACGCCTGGTCAACGCTCCACACGCCCCAAACTCTTCTCCCTCCTGGCCCCAAAACTGTGGAATGCACTTCCCATCGCAGTCAGAACTTGCAGTGCGTCTGAAGACGCACCTCTTCTGTTTACAGACATTCCCCGGGACCCCCCAGGGACCCCCCAGGAACACCTAAAGTACCGTAACTCTGTCATTTCTCGACATTTTCGGACGCTGGGCAGCACGCTGAAAGCGGGCCGGCCTCCTGGCTGTGTTTCTGGGGGTCTTGATTATTCCGGGGACCCCCCTGTCCCCAGGGACACCCCCTGGGGACCTCCATACAGTAACCCGGTCATTTCTCCACCGTTACGGATGTGGGAAGGCACGCCGTAACCGGGCTGGCTCCCTGACCGCGTTACTGTGTGTTCTGGGGACCCCCTGGGGACACCCCGGGGACCCCCACACGGTAACTGTCATTTATCGATGGTTTCGGACATGGGGTGGTTTGCCGGAACCGGGCTGCTCCCCTGGGCGGGCTGGATGTTGCGGGGACACCCAGGGGACATGGGGACATGGTACAGTTGCACCGTTCACTTCACACAGGTGTGATTTTTTACAAGCAACTCTATACAGAAAAACAAGCCCAAGGTCACTTATAATTAGAAGACATGGCAACACTGGTATAGCCATGCCCTTTATACAGGAGAGCAATAATATTTGTTATTAGCTAAGGGAGTGAGGGCATAGCCGCTTAAATCTGTATGCCAAGTAAAGGCCATCCTTAACATAAACAACATTGTTGAGATTACTGCACATGACTGCACATAATGAGCCACGCCCACTAACCACCACTTCCCAATAATAAATAGTGTCAGTGTTTTTATTTGAGCTTCTGCGCATACATTTTTCACATGTACGTATGTACCTATACCATGTAACTAAGTCACAATAAATTGAATTTGAACCTTAATCTGAGCATAGTAGTGTAATTATAATTTTACAGATTACAGAACTGAGAGAAATCCAAATGTGCTGTTATGAGTAAACGCCAAAGAATATGCCACGTGTGTTAGTTTTTTATAATGTATTTTATTTTGTTTTTTGATGACATTGTAGTGGAAACAATAATATTGATTAGCTATATTGATTGGACAGTTCTTCTGGGCGAGCCTACGGGGAATAAACCTTTATTTGCTTTTTTTCTTTTTATGAAGTGCTGACTTCCCTGGTCCACCTGTTTACAGCACTACACCGCTCCAGGCTGTGTCACTGGGGTGGGGGAGGGGGGTGCATGAAGAGCGGTCCTCGCCTTTATACTGGGAGAATGTATATAGTATACAATGCTGACGACAGGGTTTTCTTTTTCACTCATCTCGGCCAATACGTAACCAATTTCATGAGCAATGTGTTCAATAATGCAGATCTAGCTCAGCTGGCTTAAAAATCGTGGGGCTGCTCATCAAAACATATCAAATCAAACTCCCGTAAGCTTCAGATAATCGACACCACCCCCCGTCAATTTCCTGTCACTTTAATGAAGTCTGTTGTCATATACTCTGTCTCTTAATCGGAATGTAAAGCTTGGGGCAAACACCCAGGTCTCCGGGAGAATGCGCTGCTGCTTGTTATTAGGTCGTGCCGCATGGGTTAAAATCAATAAAACACATCAATAATAGTTCAATCCATTACATCAGTCCGGCATTTTGCCATATCCGCTAATTATAAAGGTGTTCGGGTCATTGTAAGAAGTTAAAGACCTCTGCCTGATTGGGCTTGAAGACCCCGAAAAATCAATACTTTACACTTAATACACTGCATGCCATTTGCAGCAAATGTAAAGTGTCTTCTTTTCCTTTAGCAGTGAAGTTCACGGCCAGTGACGTGATGATATAGGACAGAAACACACTGTGGCATAATGGGGGACAATTTAGTGCAAAACAAGTGCTTCCAGTAATCGACTGCATTAAAGTGCAATGTCACACGGTCTCGGCGGGGATCGACGAAAACACATCCATTCTCTCTCCCCGTGTCCAGTCACCACTGGCAGAGCAGGTGTTGGTGAATTGTCTCGACTCTGGCAGCTAAGCGGCTGACCCCTTTCCTGTTTGGGTCACTCTGTCCTCTAGAACTACGGCATGTTTTTCCCTAATGTCTCCCGTTCTCTCTCTCTCTCTCTCTCTCTCTCTCTCTCTCTCTCTCTCTCTCTCTCTCTCTCTCCCAGTCCAGAGTTGTGTATTCCAGGTGGGTGACGGAGCACAGCGCTGCAGCCATACTTCAGGCGGTCCAGGAAATTTGTGTCCTCCGTCCAAAAACATGTTTTGACCGTCTGTGCCACACATCTGGAGGGATATTTACTCCTGAAGCCATTCTTTTCCTCAGTGTGCAGTGCACACACACACACACACACACACACACACACACACACGACACAATGCCGTATACTGACAGGTTCTATTTGCACACACCCTGCAGAGAGAGAGAGAGAGAGAGAGCAAAACATATTTTGCACATGCAAAAAGCAAGAAAGAAAAAGGTCAGATTTAGCAATTGTGAATAGATCTCTCTCTCTCAGAGGAACACAATTGGCACTGGCTACGAGCAGAGTAGAGGCTATGCTATCTTTAGAGGTGCTTTTCCCATTCAAGAACAAAAGGTTATGTTGTGCAGCCGTGAATATGGCACTACTGACACATTTAAAACTGCCTTCACTTTTAACACTGCAGATTCAGGGTTTTCATCGCACACACACAACACGACAACGCGAGTCACAATGACAATATTGTTTTGGTCGTTGGCCTTTTTACGGTAGCATACAAAAACATGCCAGGGCCATATTTTAATTATCAAATGAACAACATGATAACTGTAAAAAACATATCACTGTGTTGTTGTTTTTTTTACAGTTATCATGTTGTTCATTTGATAATATAAAATATACTATAATATAAAGTCATCCCAAATGATTATAGTTCGCTTCAACATGCTATGCTATCTTTAGAGGTGCTTTTCCCATTCATATAGTGATATGGGGAGCGAGGGGTGGGGGCAATGATGTTGTGAAAATCTGGTTTCCTAGACAGTATGTGGGAGGTAATGTTTTGCTAGAATATCATTTCTAATAAGACATGAAGTATGTGCTGTACACCTGGTTTCCATAGAGAGGGGGGTTGAGCTCTCCTTTACTCCATTTCCTTTTGTATGTAGGCCTATCTTTTTACGATTGTAGATAGCTCGGTCAGCCTCCATATGCCCATGCCCACCATACAAATAATTATAAAACATTTTATCATACGTGAAGTCATTCATATTTTGATTATAGTGGGATACATTTTTCCATACCGGTAGGCTACAAAACACTTGGATACTTATTGCTCGATTTAACGGCAATAACACAGGTGAGCGAGTTAGCACAAGGTCATAATTATTTTAGCATTTTCAAACTGCTCTTGTGAGATTGATGAACCCGGCCACAGCAGCAGCAGCACCAGCACATAATCCTTCCTCTCGCACCAAACCATCTGGAATGGGAATTTTGCTGCGTGTGTAATGCATTGGCCACTGCAATCTACAGGACCAGTGCCCCGTAGCGATGCACGCAGCAGAGCTGATATTCTTCTTTCATTGTACTTTTCTCCTCTATCCACAATCCATGTTCAACTGTGTGAATTCTCCCAGGTCCTCTGCATTGTTTGACCTTCAAGTATAGGCAGAAGACAAAGGCAAAGAGGTGGTGAGATATTCCCTTTCAGGTGTGTGGGTGTGGGGGTGTTCAACGTGCATTGGGGGATCTGTCAAACTATATTGGGGCCCCAGGAGGCTGACTATATCCCAGCCTCCCCCCAGTGTTTTTAGAACATGCCTTTGTCCTTGAAAAGCCCCCTGTATGAATCCCGGTTGGAAGCTGCCCATCATGTGTGTCTTTTCAGTAATCAAGCCATCAGACACAACACTGCAGCCGCGCAGCCACTCAATCAGCTCTATTTAACAGTCTACCTATAAGGGGTTAACAACATCGCCAACCTTGTCCATCTGTTGCTAAGGAAGTGTTGCCTGTTGTGCAGGAAACAGGGAGAGCAGTTTCCTGTTATGAAGAGACGTTTTTAAAGGGTTGCTTTCATTCAATCATGCAACAGATGCCGGCCCCAGGAAGCCCGGCCAATAGCAGAAGCTTTTGGCGGTGTCCTGGAGGAGAAACTGTTTTGGAACTGCTTTTAGGAACTTTTCTATTAGCCTATATGTGTCTAGTAGTATCAAATCATAATAATTATTGTATGAGAAGTGGTGAGACGATTGAGAATAATATGCACTTGAATGCACGGCTACAATTCTTCATCCCAGACCTGAAGGTATAAATTACACACTTTAAAGCAAATAGGTGAAAAGGCTTAATTATGCCCTATAGCACGGGTCAGCAACCTTTTTGACATGAAGTGCCATGTTTTCATTTTCTTGATAGTCAGTGTGCCATAATCACGACACCACTTAAAAATAAAATACTTCCAACAGATTTTGATTGTCCATACTGTACACATATAGCCTACATAAGCATTCTTCTTCTTTTGAAATATTTTCTTTCACATCAGGACATTGTAATAATGATAAAGGCAACTATATCTCCCAGACTTCCTCCCCAGACAGAGTTCAGAGTTTGAACTTTGAATGACTGTAGAATTATGTGCAGGTTGTAATTTACATACAGGTGTGCAACAGTCCAAGGCAACTTAATTCAATTGACTACATTTTTTTTATTTTAAACTAGAAATCCTCCCCCCCCAT